>KZ062606.1:0-27462 GCA_002091835.1 Anopheles maculatus
TTTTTTTTGCGCACAGGTGTCTGGCAAGTGCTAGTTGATAGATAAGTTGCTGTTGAACTTCGACACGACGAGTGCTCTTTTCGGGGTTGAATGCGAGGGTTGCATTGGGTCAGCCAGCAGTAAGGAGGACTGCTGGTACTAATTACTTTTGCTTGTTACTCGACCTGTAACTCTTTCTAACCGTGTGAGTGTATGTGTGTGTGTGTGAGTGCGTGTGTATTTTGCCCTACCTTACCCAACGAACAAACATGGGTCACCACGACGACATTGCGTGGCATATATGCCTGGCGGCCCTGTGACCGAGATAACAAGGATGTTATGTATGTGCGTGTCCTTTCGACGACCACCACGCCTGGTGACGGTGTGCGGTTTTGTAGAAGATAAAAGAAAGTGAAAGGCTACTCCTAACAGAGGGAGTCCTGAGTGTTGGGCGCCTAAGGTGCTGAAAGAGCGAACACGGTAAAAGGGTGCTTGTTTAGGGTCCTCGTCGTCGTCCGTACGGACTCTTGTGACAATTTTCCGATCGTTGACAGAGAGAAGAAGAGAGAGAGAGAGAGAGAGAGAGAGGTCCTGCTATTTTGAAATACAGCAAAGCTCAAGCTGTGAAAGCGATACGGTGTCAACGACTGGCCTGGTGTCCGACTGGCGACTGTATCCGTATCCCCGAAAAGGGTACACATTGGTCCCGTATCTTCGAGCATGTACCCGGCGATGGTTGGAAGGTATCAGTCTTGAGGATTACTTTCATTACTTGTTTATATTTATGACGGTTACGTGTCCGGAAAGTTGAAGAAACACAAAGCACACGAGCGAGAGCCCACACTAGTCGCTGCAAATCCGGGCTAAATGATCCTTTCCCATCGGTTGCTCCGGCTTTACGGTCGGATCGGATTTAGCGATGTGTTTTTGTTTTCTGCCAGTGGGCAAAAATAAAAGAATGACGTATGCGTGTGTGTGTGTGTGTTTGTTTGTGGAGGACTTTGGTGTTGGAGCGGCAGCACACCACCGACCGGTAAAGAGATTATGTCCAGTTTGCTCCTTCTAAATGTCATACAATACGAATGCTGCACTGTCGAACGGGAGCACGAACAGCAATTCGACAAGAATTCGCTGCGCTGTGCATTGTTGATGCATAGCGGCAGCAGCTCTGGTAGTAGTAGTAGTAGTAGTAGTAGTAGTAGTAGTAGTAGTAGCAGCGACAGGAATGCTGAGCTGCATAGTCGGCCACGAATGCCAAACGCTCGACATTGCTGGCAATTTGAGCCGGTAAATGGAATGGAAAGCATTACGACACGTGAAACTAGCTGTATGCAGTTTGCCGACTTCGAAACCTGGAACGCAATCGTTTCCCTGCCTACCTACCGATTCCCCCCTCCTTTCCAGTCCCTCTTCTGCACGGCACTAAATGTTCGGTGTGTTTGTACGGTGATGTAAAGTTAATGTAGGGTGGAGAATTAAATTTCAACCGCAGCTTGAACACAAAACTTTACTACATCAAAAACCCTCAAACTGGTTGGTAGTGTTGAGAGGGTACGGCAACGGTCAGACTGTTCAAAGTGGCAGAGTTCATACAGCCACCCACCAACACACACGCACACACATACAGACCAATTCCTTCCGGTTGTTACGCCATGCCGCCTCCACATCCAGCACATGGTAACTTTATTACTGTCAGAATTTATTACGCAAAGTACGTTGGCCATTTTTCTTCCCGTACGGTTATTTGCAGTGACAGCTACCCGTGGACTCTGGTGGACTCCCAGTAGCAGGGGTTTGTGCAGAGCTCATTGCGATGTAATTTGTACGATGGTGCCGTGTTTTCGATTGAGTTTGTAAAATCCTTCGTTTTTTGGTTTTTTGGTAACACAAAGTATTAAACTTTAACGAGCAAAACTTCTAAAAAAGAGGTTTTCTGATTGTTTTTGTGTGTGCTACGGCACGACGTTAAACTTTGGACGCTTAAGTACTTACAGCTAAGTGATGACAATAATTGATTAAATTATCGTGTAGAGAAAACACGAACAATAAAACATAAAACGTAACTAACGATTTCGTTTCTTTTCTTCGGTAGATTAACCACCGAGGAAATTGGATGATGTCGCTTCATCACTCAGCCACCGTCAGCCACAAGCCAAGAGCTCGAGGTGCAGAAAAACAAATCACGAAGCCCAACCACTAGGCGCTTCACGGCTTAATGTGGCTTGTCGGTGAACAAAATGCATTTCGGATGGATAATTAACTGCATGCAACTGGCGATGATTGCGGACAAATTATTAAATCAATATCTCGTTACGTTCGCCGACAGGAACACGCCATCGGAGTACGAACGAGCTGGAACGGAAGGACTGATGCCGCTGCCAATGACAATGCGACTGCAGCTAATAGCCAGAGGCACCAAGGCGCTCGACACGAACAAAAAAGGCACCAACAGGAACAGCGCTTGTTATGCGGTTCGTGACGCGGAATTCTAGCTCCAACCATGTTCGAAGTCCATGTCTTGGAGAGCCTTGTTTAGGCTCCGTCGATTGGCGTGTCATTGGCGAGCAGTGGGACACGGGCGTGGAAATTGTTTCCGTTATAAATTAGTGCCTTTGCAACGTGTCGCGAGCAGCAATCTCGGTGTGTTGATGTTGTGGCAACAAGTCATCTAGCACAGCCGGTGGTTATTCTACGTCGAACAATCGCATCACAGGCGCTGTGTGAGAGCAAGTGGAAGAATTGTTGATTGAGCCAAGAAACGAAACCGGCGGACAAAATTGAATGTGAATCTTTTCGGCAAATAACGAAAAAGGATTTCGTTGCCCGTTACGAAATCGGAAGGGCGCAGAAAAAGGATCAAACTCAAACCATTACCGTCAATTCCGCTATTATCGGATTTGCCTGTCAATGCACCATCATCATTTTACTACCAGAAACGCTCGTACTACCACCATCATCGACTGTGCACGGGTTGTGAATTCGGCTTTTTAAAACGATCCTTGATGTTTCCGTTCCGGTGGAGTGCGTCTGATTGAATTCAAATTGGATCCTAAGACGGACAAGCGCGCTGCTTCTTGCTTGTCAGCAGCAAAGAACGAGTACAGGCTGACGCTTCACCGAAGCACCGACATTTTCCCCGAAACCATCAATGCATCCTTGTTCACCGGAAGTTGTTGCGAGTCAACGGGGAGGGGGGGATGGTTTTATTTATATCAGGACACAAAAACCTTTTCTGGCATTAGTTACCGGGCCGAGATAAGCTTCATTTTCCGTGCGGCCGTATTTTCGGATGCGCACGAAGTAAAAGGGTCCACATTAATGGGACACAGCGACCAGGAGGACACCCAGATACATCACATTATATCGCCTTGAAACCGATTGGATTGAGCTTCGATCTGATCCTTCCCTTAGGAGGACTAGCCGTGATTGTTGGAGATCGATATAATGGCCGGTTCGTGCCAAGGTCAACCAATTAAACTCATCCCGCTCACCCGCTCAGTCTCTCTCGAGCGTGCGTGTGGATGAACATTGTCAACAGTTTTGCAAAAGAAAGCCATCCACTTTAGAGCTTGTCGGGATGCTTAAACGGGTCCTTTTTCTTTGTGCGTTTAAAACGATACCGCTTATTCATGGGGTTCCATATTATTGATCCCGATGCCGACTGAAAACATCGATTGTATGCAAAAAAGGTTCAGCCCCAGACATTGCAGACGTTGGAGGTGTCGCTCGTATTAAAGATGGGGTCAATTTAACACCTGGCCCGTACCCAGACCGTCTGGTATGGTTGGAGAGAGCAGGCATCGGGCGCTGGATACCGATACGGTCCGTCAAGAAATTGGTATTCATGTCGATACGCCACCTTCACGGACGGACCTCGGTCGGGCGAATGTTTCCAATGGCCGAAGAGTAGCATGTCCGATCGAGCATCAACATTCATCCGTCGTTCGGTGGGAAAGCCGTGTGCCGTTACTACACTTCATGTATTTATGCAAACGATTTGCACGTCCATCGGGATCCTGCCGGAATGAAAGTAGTAGGAACCCCGGAAAAGCTCGGACGAGCAACACTTTATGGCTAATTATTCGCCGGCTAGACCGGTCTCGGTAGAAACGTGATGTGAACCATTCTTAACTACCAAAGGCGCCGCTCATTGAAAGGCAGGATCTATTACGTGGCTATTACGATGGTTTGTGAAAAGTGTAAAACATACATGCACGCTCGTTACTGCTGCATTATTGATTCAACAACAATCGCGTCAAGTGCCAATGTGTATGTGCTCTGCAAACGTCAAGCAATCGGGACACAGTTGAACACATTCCAATCGCATGTTAAAGAGGCTGCATGTAAAGCTGCTTTCATAATCGTAAACATTAGCGCCATCTTACCGTCGGCGGTGGAGCTAGATTTCACTTTAATTTAATCATGTTTTCATTCTGGCAAGATATTTATTAAATCGGTGCTCTAGAGCGTGCTCTTTTGCAGTGAACAGTTGCCGTTTGATGTGTTTTGTTTGATTAAAAGCGGGTAAACAGATTCATAAGAGCAGGTAGTGAAGAGCACAAATCGAACGCAAGTGCTCGTCGGTGGCTTGTGTACCGTAGAGGACGAACGCAGCTGAAGAGGCGCCTTGAAAACAGCTTAAAGTCGTTAGTGCACTGGTGTGGTACCGTGTTGTAGTGCAATGTAGCAAATGTCACCCATCGCAAGTGGGTAATTGTTTGAGCAAAGTTCTCGCAAAAGTTATCTTAATTAAATTATCCCATTATCAACTCAGCTCCGGCAGCAGCAGCAGCAGCAGCAGTCTGGGCGCTTGCTCTGGTTTGCTAGAGTTGATATTAAGCCTGACTCGACGTAGCATATCAGCACCACCAAGCTATCCGGATAGACTGTTTTGAAGTCTCCGAGAGTCCGAGAGTCGGAGAGGGCTTTTATCTGGCGCAATGCATGTCTCTGTTCGGTGCTGTTAGGGGTTTTAGCTGTAGCAGCTGGATACCACAATAAAGCGGAAGTCCAACAATCCAACATGGTTAAGGCGAGAAAGCATTGAGGTTTGTTTAAATTATCATTCGGCATTGAGGCCGCATACAGTGTCACGCACATGCACACGAAGCAGTCGCTTTCGAAAGGGCGCCCATACCCATGGTGGACAATGCGGACCACCTGGGTCGAAATCTGGCGATTCTCTGGGACTGCCCGCAGAGTGGCTGCGAAAAACAGTGATAGCCATGTAGTGTGTCGTGCCGTGCAATAACGGACGCCCTGGTGGTGGTAAGTTGATGAAGTGAAAGCTGACACATAATTAAACCGATGTCCGCTTTCCTGCTCTCCGGTGTACGTGTGTGCGTACCCAGGATGGGCTTCGTTTCGAGCAGGAGCAGGACACTCACACACGTACACACCTAAGCACGCGTTTAGGGGACGCGAATTCAGATGCGAATCGCTTTGAATGGATTCTGCCTCAGCTGGACGACATTCTTTAGCCGTTTAAGCGTAAAGGTGACCCCGGGCATTGTAACGATGGCCAGGGTATGATAGGCGACGAACACGAGACAACACACAGGACACAGGAAATAATGTACTTACCCACTACGTTCAGCCGAAAGGCTTGGGAAATTTTTGGCTCCGTCGATACCTGACACTCGTAGGTGCCGGAATCCCGGGGCTGGGGTGAGGTGATGCGCAGCGTCCACTCGTCGCTGCCCTCGGTGTGCAGCGACTGGAAGCGCTGGTCGTTCGTGTAGGTGAGGATGCCTACGGTGAGGATATGTAAGTCACGTTTCCGTATCCAGGACACCTGCGGAGAGCAAACGATCCGGTTGCGTTAGTGGTGCGACGGGTGCGACGGGTGCGTTCCAAACACTTACCGCTCGGTCGCCCAGATTCCGGACTCTGCAGTGCAGTAATGCGGATTGGCCCACGGTGGCGGTGACCTCCCGCTTTGTGCTATTGTCGAAGTAAGGCTGCGCATAGGGTTGCTCCCAGTAGGATTGCACTTCGCCACTGATGATGTTAAGCACTGGAAAATGGAAACACGAAAAGTGGTCAGTATAGACATGGGCAGCTTACGTGAGCACAAAGCACACAGTACGGTAATGAGGATATGATATTTAGGGTGAGATAATTAGCTCATATATACATTCGGTAAAGCTGTGGCTAAGCTTGTGATGCCCGTTGTAACGGTCGTATCGAGCATCGAGTCTTCGTGTTATCGATTTGAAAATGAAGAAACACCCATTTGCGTAATGCAGTTTGCAATATTCAGTTGTGTGGATGTAATGAAATGAGCATCATTTTCTTGAACAACCAGGCGTCTCCATCGGGTTTCATGAATGACCATGCGTCTCCACCGGGAGAGTGAAGAGATTGACGTAAATCACACGCATTCAGTGCGAAGGAAGAAAAAAAAATCTAATAATCTTTTGATTCCTTAAGCATACATATCCATCTTGAATGTATCATCAATCAGAGCCACACACACACTGCGGACCGTGCTGCAGATGTTTGAGATCGCATTAACTCCCAGAAATGCTTCTGCTTGCTGCACATCTTGCTGCATTTTTGCTCTCCATTGTAAACAGAACTTGCAGCAGGTTGGGTGAAGGGCAAGATAAAAACCCACACCCTCACACATACTTTCCTAAGGTGGTGGTTTCCTTTCACACATACGGCACACAGATCGGATCTTGTGCAGCACGTGATTGCACTCGACAACGAGCACGGGCTTTCAATCAAACAGCATCCGGCAGCGGACGGCTTGGCACAATGGCAATGAGCAAAATGGCACACCATCGTCTTCGGCTAATGCACTCCGCATGCGGCAATGGCTGCGGGGCAGTGTGTGTGGGTGTGCGTTTTGTGTGCTTCCGTCTGTGCTGATATGTGCGCACACAAACACACACACACTCGTCAAAGTCAAAGCGAACGGAAAGCGTGATCGAATGCATGTGTCGATGAAATTCAAACCCCTCAATCCTATCCCCATCAACGCACGAACAACGGTGCCAGTCGGCCGCCATGATTGATGAAATGACGAAGAAAATGCATAGATCGTTATGGCTGCGGGAAATCAGTCGAGTCAATAATCGCCGTCCTGTCGGGAGACTGCATTTGGGGTTGAGCGCGAGAGAGGCAAGCATTTTCCGGCAAATGTGACAATGCGGTCCGAAATGGTTACAGGTTGAGGTTAGAATTGATGATCCGTTTGATTGCGTCCGCATCCGGAATGGGGTTGCCCGCGGGGCTGAAAAGGGGCGTACTCAATTGGCGTTGTGGCATTGTATTTGATGAAATTACACATCGCCGTGGCAGCACACTGACCGACTGCAGCACTACTACCAGCCTGTCCTGTGCCAGTGTTCAGTATGGCGGTGAATTGGAAAGCCACGACGACATTTCGCTGCAGTCAGATCAGCAGGGGGACCGTACGGGTTAACGATGTGTTATGTGAAAGGGCAAATCATAAAGCATTAAACCAACCATCATCATCAGCCTGCCGGGGGTGTCGCTTTGCCGAAGAACGGAAACGCCACCGTTCGTTGACCTTGCGGTGTTGGACAATTTCGGGCGATGGGCGATCCCGAAAAACTCGAAGCGCACAACTTCGAACTTACAGGATTTCTCACGCCACACTTTTCCACACCCGACCCGACCCGCCGCAATCCGTCCATCCGCTTTAATGGCTCAATAATAAAGCATTAAAAAGGTGATTTATTATGTTTTCGCTCGTCGAAAGAGAAGCGAGTGGATGATTTGATTGTTGCCAACTGGTTCCACTGCTCGCTGCTCGGGGTCGGAAGGGTATTATTTTCCCGTTAGTTTTCACCCACCGCCCAAAGTAGTCGAATAGCGAGAAAAGCGAAGTTCGAGTTTCGCAGAGCACACGCTGCCGCGGCGATCGATAGAAGGACACACAAGCCGAAGCTCTCGAAGGCCCGGGGGTTTGGGTCTGCGTGTGCCTGTCTGTCAGGAGCAATCAATACTGGCAAGCACTTCAAGGTTAATTGCCCGTTGGCGGGTGTGCGATTGTGTGCTTACATCGAACTGGGCCGAGTTTTCTGCGCCCAATCGAGTGGAAAATAAATCAAAAGCATAAAACCGATCTTCACGTCAACGGTGAGATGCGCCATTTGTCGAGGGTCAATCAAGACAGTCCGGGAGACCTGGCCGTGCGAGGAACGAAAAGTTGTTGAGCTAGACGGTTCGAGCCGCTAAATCCCTTTACGCCGTGTTTTTTTTTATTTTTCCAACTTGAAACATTGAAAAATGATGATGTACGGCCATCCATGAAGTCCACGGCGTCTCCGGCTTAGGTTGCACAAACGGAAATTGTAACTGTTATGCCTGATTGCATGTATATGTGTCATGTCACCAACCTGGCAGAAAGTTTCGCCCATTTCCCAGCCCGCTCGGAAAGGGGCTGATTTATTGGGACTGTCATTCGCCGACTGTCATTGTCATGCCCATTGTAAGATGAAATTGGGTGGAAGGATTGAAATAAAATCGCTACAGCGAACAACAATTTCCAACAATATTCCTGGCTTCCGGTGGTGTGCGGTGTACACCGGGGTGGGAAGTCTTTTTTTCCTGAGTATGCTCGCTAATTCCTCGGAAAGTTCCTGCAAACTTCAAACTGCCTTTCATTTGTATGGATTCGTTCGTAATAAATTGTTGAGGTGAGCGTTCGCGTCAAGGCGTCAAGGAAAAGGCTGCCGAGCGCGGCTTAGCCCACACTCTTATCACATTCCCCGGTGAAGCACAAGAATGTATTGAAGGAACAGCTATTCTGTTGCGGATATGGTGAGTTGAGACGGCTTTGAAGGTACAGAACCACTTCATCAGAACCACCGTGAACACTTCCAGCGCAACAAGCGTAGTCTTTTGTGCCGCAGTACTGTTGTTCAGGCTCAGGTAAAGTTGGGTTTAATAAAGGTTTCGCCATTCTAATGAAAAGTTCGATAACTTTTCCGCAAGAAGCGACTTGACTACAGCTTCTCGTGCGATGTTTTATGACGCTCTATACAATGCACGGGTTCACGGGTAGCTTGAACTGAGAAAGTTTATCAGTACTTAGCACCGATGTTGATGTGCCGATTGTGGCGCAAACGGTACAGTGCTCTTTCATAAAGTCAGGAAAACGATTGAAAGTCGCAAGAGCCGCAGTATCGGTAAACAACCATTTGAAATGATGCGAATCCTTTGCGTGGCATTTACGCGACCTACTATACCGGGGAGCACCAGGGCTTTTCCACGCACCAAGCATCATTAGAAAACAAAGCCTGTGCTTGTGTGCGTGTGGGTGTGTGTGTGTGTACGTGAGTTTGTGTTGTGAAGGGAAATTGAATTAATTCACAACCTTTTCTATTTGTGCCATCGTCAATTACTATGACTAATGAGGCTCGGATTTGAGAACCGTACGGTTGACGATTTTGCAATGTTGTGTGTTGCCGTTCTTCAGGACGAATTGGAATGAATACGTGTGTGTGGGTGTGTATAACTGTGTGCGTGTTGGGGATACCCGTAGATCCTCGCCTTAAGGAGGGTTTCTCTAATTACTCGAGCCCTTTCGATGGGGGGGTTTTGCTAGAACGGCTGCAAGAACTTATCTCATTACCTACTACAACGGTTGTTGGATTCGTGGCGTCGGGCATGGTTTTGCATTCTTGCCTACCGACGCAGCCGAACCCTGGGGCGTGTTCCGTTCTTCATTCACTCTCTCCGTGTGTGCGTTTGTGTAGCTCAACAAAACTGGAGTGAGATCTAAGGATGATTTAGCGGCATGTTGTGACAGTAATTCTTCATTAATTTAATAAACTCCACTCACCACAGTGTTTTGGGGGCAAAATGGCAAAGCTCTTCAGCACACGCACATACACACATAGATACACCGATGTTTCAGGAGGATGGAAATTCTCACCGTATCCTGACGACCAGATTCCGAGACCGAAGACGGCTAAGCCTTTCAAGCAGGTTTCATCCATCGCAGGTGTAATGAAATTTAGCCTTCCGAACGTTAAAGGACTGCATGCCCGGAGACGACATTCTTTCGGTATAAGGTTGAGTGTCTCTTGCTAGAGTCGCTGTGGAATTGCCGATTTTTCGCACCCTCCTGCGTTGCGCGTCTTCAAATGTCTCCCCCCCTCCCGTCCTTAGAAGCTTTCTTTTGTGAAAGAATACATTTCCCGTGGCCAAGTGGTTGTAAAAAAGGCCACAAAAAGTGAAGCCCTCTCGAAGTGCTTCTTTGTCGTCATAACGATGATCGCTTTGGATGGATACGATGACGCGATGGTGTGTGTGTGTGTGTCGCAAGAATCTAGCATTTTTCCGGATGGTGTAAGTGCTGCAAGTCAATCTCCTGGCCGGAGTGTAACACATGATGCCGAGAACCGTCGTAACTCACATTACGAGCGAGTTGTTCATCATTATTTCGTTATGAATGATGATGATGATGATGATGATGGTGTGACGGAGTGTGCGCTTGGCGAAACAAAAAGCGGGCGGGGAAAATGCGACGACTCGGATGTTCTCCGACCCATCGTCGTAGGAGGACATGTGCCGAAAAACGCAATATCATCGTCAGTTTCTTAAGCAGACGATAGGCGAAAGGGCTGGATATGGCTTATGGCGTTACATGGGCCGTGGTAGACCGAACGTTTGAGGATTCTCGCCCCAACAAGCGTCCTCGGTGTGTGTGTGTATGTGTGTTTGTGGTGTCCGTGATTGAGAGGCTTGCTAAAGGATGATGTTTCGGTGATAAGCCATCATATTTTCGCACCCACACCCGAATGTTTACTTTTCGTGCCGGCACTTGGAAGCAAGGCTTGACAGCAGCAGCAGCACCAGCAGCATGACAGCAGGCGACAGAATGTGCTTCTATGGCCGGTTGTCAAATGGGTAGTGTTGTTTTTATATTTTTGGTTGTTGCTGCACCTCGTCCCAAATGAGAATAGCATTCTCATGTCGGAAGGGACGATTGTGGATGCGTTCGGCAGACGACAGAGGCCGAGAGGCTCAGCATGTGAACCGAATAATCGTTCGTGGTTGATGGATGAGTTCCGTCTGGTTGCTGCTGGCTGTGCCGGGGGTAGGTAATTTGCGATTTGGGGAAAAGTTAATTGCTTGATTGTCGTTAGGATTTGAAAGCTCTCGCCCGCACACACACATATGCACAGCCACACACAACCAGGAAGAGGAAGAAAACGATTTTGCAAAATTGGTGACAAGCAGGAACACATGACGGACAAACAATTACAATAAAGGGAAACAGCTTGGGATAGGGAAGTCCTCATGATTGATGGTATGATGATTGATTAGTTGGTGTTTTGTTCCGAACTGCTTGGCTTTGCAAATGGTTTTAAATCTTTACGATGCATCCATAAGATGTGTAAATCAGATATTTGTGCCTATTGTGCCGCTCAAATGTTGGGGAAAAGCATTCTTAACCGTCTGGTTGGTATTTGGAGCTATTTTTTAGAGAGTTTACAGGGCTTTAAAATTAACGAGAGCTTTCACTGTAGCACTTGTTTGTTTAGAAAAGATCCGTCAGCTCAGAATTTGAAGGTTAAGTAATTCTTGATTGAAAGCAATTCTGGACTTTGCTCAAAACGAATGAATTACTCGTCAAAGTACACTTTTCGCTTGATATCTTATCCCTAAAGAAGGGGAAATAGCATAAATATTCTATTTTATTGTTAGTTTTAGAATTTCTGCCACCAAAAAAGCTTCCAATGACCATGATTAGACACAACCCAAACTGGATGTTTAATAATTGTTTTTGATTTTTTGTTTCCGCGTTCTGTCATCACTCCAAAGTCTTCATTTTGACTTCTTTAACTCAATGTAGCAATATCGATTTATTAGAGAGCAATTACTCAATGAGAATAACAATGAAAGTTGGAAACTTCAAACTGAATTCATCACTTTGACAGTTAGGATTGTTACGAGTTAAAGTGTCAAGAGGTGATTTGTTTGTGGTTTGTGAGAGAGTTTTCCGTTCAAAAGTGACAATACGCGCAAATGTTATAGCATTTGTTTAAACCAGTATTTTCCTTCTTATTTATAGGATCAAATGTAGGACATGCATCAGAGGAGGTATACAGAACACACTATCTGTCCAGACCCGTCGAATAGTCTGACAAGCTTTCCCGGAAACGACACCCAAACAACCAGTTTGATGCCTCCATTTTCATGAAGAAGAAAGCGTATAATACTAATCCCGACAGTGAAAGTTGAAACATCTTCCTGTCATCGTCGGTCGGAAATTGGGAACTCGGAGGTCGAAGAAGAATCCGCGAAATTGTTGATTGTGGAATGGTTGCTTTTTTTTTGAGCCTGAAGGGTTTTATAACCTTTTTCCTGGTAAGGTACCTGGCACCCGTATTCTCCCTTCAACAAGAAGCATCTCTTCATCCATGGACATGAAGTAGGCAGATCGTAAATTTCTTACCAGCACCGTAGTACGGAGCAAAAGGGTTACAACACCTTCGAAGAATCACAACCCCAGATCATGTGTTCGTGCGCTCTCGTGCCCGGGTTAAGCACCAAGGTTAGCCGGGTTTCGTTAAAGGGTGTGAAGGAGATGCCTATCCCTGATGGTTAGGACTGGTGCTAACGTTGAAGTTTTGCTCCGTGTAACGACTGTACGCCGGAGTACAGCGCAACGGTGGTATCGTATCGGTGCCGTAAATAGATACCGTGACGATTGGTGCTCAGCGCCGGGCCTCAGCGTGCGTGGGATGGCGTGCGTTTTGCCGAATGGGGATTTGTTGTATCGTTTGGCACTAATCGAATTTGTGTGTCTGTGCCAAGCGTGTGCTCTGTAGTAAAGATTGGCAGATAAAGGAAAAGCTTTACCGTCGACCGGAAACCGGATTAACTTGAGCCCGATGTGGGTCTGTTTCATGTGTGTGCGCGTTCTTTCTGCCACTCTCGATTGCTATTAAATATTGATCGCAGGTCTCTTACCAGCATGGTATGTTCGGTGGTCCCAAGCAACTTTCGGCCAACTGTCAAAACGATCGCTCAAAATGAAAGTTTAGCAATTTACTGTGAGCTTTCAAGGTTAAAAATCAAATGTTTTCAACTCGAACTGCTGGCAACCGTCCCAAGGGGTGGCCAGTTTTATGTAC
The DNA here is from genome assembly GCA_002091835.1 of Anopheles maculatus. Classification (NCBI taxonomy): domain Eukaryota; kingdom Metazoa; phylum Arthropoda; class Insecta; order Diptera; family Culicidae; genus Anopheles; species Anopheles maculatus. The sequence continues at coordinate 13,104 of KZ062606.1, forward strand.
GTATGTGTGTGTGTGTCGGGTGTTTTGAGCTCCCTTATCGATTAATAATGTTGCACGGAATTAAAACCGGAAACAACGTTTATGGCCGATTACACTGGGACCGTTACCGGGATGGTGCGAGTGAGCGAAATATAATTCATCGCCCGACCCCAAAATCCCTTTGGTGTCGTTCCGTACCGAGCAAAGCATCCCGCTGGGAAAAAAGGGATAGAGTCAGGCAAGCGAGTGTAGTAGATGATGATGTATTTTTTTGTTGTTGCCATCTATCCATTCCATTCATCATTTGTACAAAGTTGAATATTTCTCCTTTTTTTTGCTTCCGTTGCCGTTGTTACTGTTGGTTCGCTCCCAATTCCCAATGATGGCATGTTTCAATAAATCTGTCACTATTGGGAGAGAAGAAAAAAGAAGACGGCAGAAGCAATAGCACGCAGCGCTTTCATGGGATTTACTGTGAATGGGAACAAAAAGCAGCTAGACAAGTAAGGAAAAACAAACCAAAACCAACCGACAAAACGATCTTCATTTCTTTGCGCTTCCGGGCGGTATAATGAGTGATGGCAGGGGGGGAAATCAATAAGTTATTACCACAGACAATGTATCTTTGTAGGTGCTTTTCCATTCGCCAAAAACGGAACAAATCGATAGTACCGTTTTGTGTACCAATTTCCATCGGTAGAAGCTTTCGCGTTCTTTGTGGGAAAGAACACGGAGCTCAAGAGCGAAGAAAAAAGCGCTGTGCTGTGTGTGAAAGGAAAAATGAAAAATCCTGCCCAATGCCACTAGAGAACAACAAGGAAACAGGTCCCGTTTTTCTGCATACGATGCAATATTTTTCCTGATCACTCAACAAACCATTTATTTGCACTACTTGTTTGAATCAACACAAACAGTAGGAAAAGCAGCCTTCTTGTGGCCCTTCTTTTTCTCGCTGTCTCTCTCGTGGGATTGTACCGGTTGACCTGGGCGCATTTATTTTTCCAACCTAACCTCACCCCAGGTTTCGTTGACCGTAGAGAACGATTGCTTATTTGATGAGATACGGACCGTTTGGGTTGATTTTATTTGCTGTTTCTTTTTTCCTGTCCTTTCTTGTTTTTCTCACCCTCTAGGCGCCCGGGAAAGCGACGTGGGAAAACAAATAACTGAAAGGATTGGTTCGCTTCCAGTGCAGTTGACGGTGACGGTGTGTGATTGGAAAATGTAAAATGAAACACGGCTGGCTGTCATCCCCATGGGGCACCATCGTAACTGGGCGAGGAAAACTGTGGCAGAGAGAGAGAGAGAGAGCGAGAGAGATAGGAGACAAAGGGTCACAGCTGGGCGATAGTGACCGCTCGGTGGTTCGAGCGCTGTCGCCGCCATTTCGTTGTTATGCTGCCGATGTTGAACCAAGGCATAATTATTCTCCAGAGTGTCGTAAAAATCCAGCTGCTGTCGGTCGGCAAGGAAGCCTCGAGCTCGTAAAAGCGGATTTCGGTGTTGGATTTGGTTTTCTTCAGTTTTCTACACCCCCGAAAAACAAAAACCCTTCCATCCAGCCCAGTCGTCAGTCTTCATCAGTTGGCGTCCTGTCGAATGTGTGCGGATCCTCGAGAGGATAATAATAAGATGGCGGACAAGTAATGCAGTAGGATTTTTCATCCTCGCAACAGAATCAGAAACTGGGACAAATGGCCACGGATGGATTGTTCTGTTTGCTGAATTGAATTTTAAACTTCTTTTTGTTGCCTTTGCGGGATGACGGGTGGGCCGAAATGGCTGGGATCATAAATGATTGATGAAATTTTGTGTCCGGCAATCGCTTTGTTGCCGCAGTTGTTGGGCCTGCAATATAGCCAATCCGTGCGCTCGTCCACAGTCAGCAGGGAAATTACAATAATGCGGGATAATTTTACCACCGAGAACGATGAAACAGAGCTTACCCGCTTTCCTATTATGGGGCGCCCAAGCTCACCGCAAGCCCGGCTTGGGCGAATGTCGCATCCTTCGGCCCGGTACAGATTGATGGTAAAGTTTGAATGATGGTTCTTAAAATTGAGCAATTTATTATTTAACCATGATGTTTCAATCCGCTTTCGTTTCGAACCGGGAAGGGCGAAAGCAAAAAAAACGTTTAATCTATTTGCGTGTCTAGTTTTCCACGAAATGTAAAGGATTTTCATCTCGGTAAAAATAGAACCAACGGGCTTTGGGAACGAAAATTAAATTAACTATACTTTTAGTGAGGATCAGTGGGATGTATTTTCAATGTGATGAGAAGAGAAAAGGGAATTCCAAAGAATGTATTTTTACGCTTTACATTCCATGTATTTTATGATCTGTTGTTGTTCCTAGAATTGTATTGAAAAGCTGCACAACAGATGTAAGCAAATAGATTCTTGAAGTGATAAAAGCAAACAAATAGAAACCCTCGCCAAATGGGAGGCACAATATTGGTAGTGTTTTATGATTGTGCCAAAACAAAATTTGAGTGGTCAAGGGATTTTATTACTTGACAGCAGCAGCAGCAGCAGCATCAGAAAATTGGGAAGGAAATATGTAAAACAGCCCTCTTTCGTTAGTGTGGAGGGGTGTGCGTGCAGGGCAAAGGATAAAATGACAATTTTACTACTCAACCATACGCAACGTGTTGGGCACTTTTCCTTCGTTCCATCACGAACGGGTTCCCCAGGTTGGGCGGGTGCGTTGCTCTGCAGTGAAGTTTACGAGGACGAGTAAAATTAATTTAACCGGCCAGTGGCACCCGTAGCAACCGAGCCCGGAATCGAAATCGATTCGCTATCCCTCGCTATCCTTGGCAGTGGAGCAGTGGTCGATGGTGTTTGATGACGCGCCTTGGCACGGGCAAAACTTCTCCAGGGTTCAGCAAGCTGGAAGAACGTGTGCACCCGGTCCAATTAGAGCGGTGTGTCCTACGCTCGGAAAAAAATTTAATATAGTTTAAAAAAGGGATGTTGTCCCTCAACCTTTCGACGATAAAGTGTGGCGTTGACTATTGAGCGTAAAAACGAATGAGCGAACAAATTACAAACTTTACAAGAGTGTTGTTGGTGGCAAGAGAGCGAAGAAAAAAGGTAGTATTGCGGCAAACACGAAACACGAGTCATCGAAGCAAGGGAAAGCGCAGAAGGTTTCAGCGTTTAGAAAGCGAGTTATTTTATTTTTGTGTAAATAGAAGAAAGGTGGATAATCGAGCCAGCGGTAATGTTTCCTTTTTTTGTTTTCTTGGTTCAATTTTAGCGCAACAGAATGAAGCTCTCGCTACAAAATGACGGCGTCGGTTTACGACAGGTAAGAACCGTTTTTCCAGAACAACAACGAACAAACTAAAAAAAAAAAACGACACGCTGAGCCCGTTGACCCACCCGACTGAAGATTTGGTGTGTGGCTTTAACCTTCACACGCTTAAACTTCACACCTTCAAGTGCGGACGACACACTCCCGAAAGGACACACGGCGAATTAAGGAGAAGTCGCGAACGAGAAAGCCAGCAAATGTCTGATGGAAAATGAAAAACTTTTGCATCCCTTTTCGGGTTCGGCGGGTTCCACGGGGAAGAATTGGTGGCGCGTGTTTGTGTGGGTTGTGTTCTGTTCTTTTTAATCATGCCCAGCATGCCCAGCAACTAACCAACAAGCGTTTTGTGCCGGTTGGGTGCAGTGAAGCGAATCAACAATGTTTTCTTTTTTCCTCTTTCTACAATGACTACGGGATGTGCTGGTGAAATTGAAGAAAGAGCTCTCGTTGACTTAGCGATACCCTTTTGCACCTTTCAATTTCGACTGTGGCTTGTTGCGAAAGGCGAAGTGGATGGTCGCTTTTTGTTGGTGTTATAGAAAAGCCGGAAAATAGCTCTCATGCCAATCACAAGCGAGCGGATGCAGCAGGATTTTTAATTGTTTGATTGTCGCATCAACTCTCATGCCACGATGTTGAGTTTTCAGGAACAAGGACTCCCGTACATCCAGCAAAAGCCGATTGTTTTCACCAGCTTCTATGAAAAGCCATTATAACATATATCAGTTAACCAATTATCCTTACAATACCCATTTCTCTGCGTGAGAGTTTCTAATAGGTACTAATTTAGACATTTTCCAGGAATAGTGTTTCATCTACCATCCACCGGACATCCGACCAACGCCCGAAGTAATTTGTTTAATTAAATACTTTTCAAACATCGAACTAGTGTGCACGTACACCATTTGTATCCTAAGGCCTTTTTAGTTGGCCCCTAAATGTAGGCAAACTGTGTATGACAGGAGAGGAGTAGTGGTTTGCTTTATTTTTTCGAAATGCATTAGCAAACGTTACAAAGTTGCTGCTGGAAGCAATCTTTACCGTCATCATGTGTCATGTCGTCACCAATAAAATGGGTAATCCCTTTCCAAACATGTACCCATTTTCCAGGCATCACTAGAGTGTGTTTGCAATAGGAGTTAGATAATGTATTTTTAACTCGTTGTTTTTTTGAAGCTAAAATTAATTTTAGTTCGTAAAACTTCATACAGCGAAGTTTCCCATTGCTCTGTTTTCTGGTGTGGGCGAAGGAACGCTCTGCGTGTAAAATCAGTACGATAATACTTCCAACTCACTTATCTCTTTATTAGTTTATCGTGATCTCTGTGACCCCTTACGAGAGTGGTTGGTTTTTTGTGTGTGTGTGTGGCAGTTTTTTTTTTGAGTACGAGAGTGGTTGGTTTTGTGTGTGTGTGTGTGGCAGCTTTTTTTTGAGTTGTTTTTGTAGCAAGTTCAAAGCGACGAATCTTTCGGTACATTCATCTTACACGCTATTTATCTTGCTGTTTGTGTTGACGCTGATCATATCGGGCCACTGCAACTTTCCCAACTGCAGTCCGACGTTCAAGACGTCGCTTTATCCTGTCACGCTCTAACGTCAGCTTGTTGCCAACAAAAGTCACTCTATCGCTGTTCCTCGTACGCAAGTTGTGTTCCTATAGTGTGCTGCATTTTCTTTTCGCAGTTTTCCTCCGCTTTCCACCGTATGATATGCAAAAATGAAAAGCGTTCAAACTTGCTCTTGCCTCTTTCGTTCGTGCGGGAGTTCTTTCGAGCGGGTTGGGAAAATGTCTATCAGTCATTGAAATAAGGAGTTTCAAAAATACTGCATCGATACGCGAAACATCGTACCATAGCAGCACGGACCACGGCGAGCGGCTTCTGCTTGACGGGTAGAAACGAACCAAGCGCACAATTCAATTATGCACAGCGAAAAAAGCCAATATCGTTGCATCGGGCAGGACGAGTTGTCTTGTGCCGGTTGTGTTGTTATTGTTGGTGGGCTTGTGGCGTTGTTTCTGGCATTTTTCCAGCGGTCGGTATGCGGTGCGGTCCTGCGATACGGACCCGTCCACACCACACGGCGAAGCAGTGAAATCAGTCTAATATATTATGTATTCATAAAATTTATCAGTTTACGAAGGCAAGTGAGGGAATTGAAATTGCAATTTATTAGTTTATTTAAAAGTTGACGTACTTTATCATGGTCGTCGTTGAGGCGGTGTAGTGCGCTCGATACCCGAACCGAACACCGATAGGATTGGAGAAAGCGTAAAGAGTTAACTTTGTGTAATGCTGCCGAAGTATATCGTACAGGCGGTCATGTAGGAACGGTTCATCAAGCAAATGGCTGTAGAAAATTGGTTATTCATAGAGTGAAGCTTCCTGTATCGTCACACAGAAGAAGCGTTCACTTGAGCCACCCGAGCACCGTCTGTGGTCGACTGCACGAGGCCTAGCCACTGCGGGAAAAACGGCCTGATTGAGTCGTTTCGGTTTCGGGCCGTGTGGCAGGCGTTTTTCCTCGTCGTCGTGGCCATCGCGGCCTTGATGGTATGCCGTTGATGAATAGCAGTTATTTGCCGGGTCAATATTGACCTACCGGATTCCTTGCCGCACGAAACAGCCTGGACGGTGGGGGAAGTGGGAAACTTGGAAAAGTGATAGGCTTAAATCGCTGTGGCCGGGGTTTTCTAAAGTAGATTTGAATTTTTATGCCTCGACAGTAAACATTGGATAAAATGGAATCGCTTTCTTTCGATCGGGAGGTTCGCGTCCTCTCGGCTGTCTGTCGGCAGTGATTAGCATTTGTTTGCACGTTGGTTGATAAAAAGCCTGGTCCTTCGGAAAGCTTTCAAAATGGCTCTTTTTTCCGGGGGGAAGATGCTGAACGGGTTGCAAATATTATTGATTAATGGGCTAGAATAGTCGCCCTTGAGCACGGAGGGTGGAGGGACACAAAATGGATGAATTATTGGACAGTGAATTGGCCGTAAAGCAAATGGGTTGTTGATAATGTATTTTTCGTCGGTTTGATAAATGTAAACTCCGAGTTTGTTAATCATCGTAACGCATCGTCAAGTGCATTGAACGCGCGTTTGGTTGAAGCACGTGGCCTCTTTACACACTCCGTTAGATTGTGTTTGTGCGTTCGGCAGTTTGCGTTTGAAGTTAGTTGAAGTTTCCGCCGCGTGCCTTGCCTTGCAATGAACCAGCGCGCCGCGTCTTGCGTAATAACGATAGTCAAAACGGCATTTCACCGATGCGATAGGTCATGTAATTGGGCGTCGATCATCAAAGCTAAGTGCGGGCAGATGGAAACGTTCGCGCGAAAGCTCAAAGCACCCATGCTCCTCGTGCCTAGAACGTTCGCATGCGCAATGCAAATTTCCGTGTCGGCAAATATGTACACAAAATTTATCGACGATGTCAATAAACAGCTTGCTGCAAGTAGAACGTACCCTTGTTTGCATTTGCCGTCCACCGCCCGGGAACTCCCCGGGGTAAGTCGCATTTTCGGTCTGCCCGATATGCACGGCGAAAGTTTTCCTCATTGATGTTGACTGTACGGGCGGACATCGATCGTTGGTCTTTTCCGTTCCGCGGTGGACGTGGAACGACGGCGGACGTCACCTTCCACGGTGCGGCGTTCTTTGCTGCACACGATGGGAATTTAAATTCGTTCACCGCCAACCAACGCGAACGTTGGCGAAATTCATTTCGAGCGGTGGTTTTTGCGGAATGGGTGTCCAGCGCAAAGGACGCCAAGCCAAAGTTGCCCTGGTGCTAATCTAGCAACGGCTTTCGATTATTCTGCTTGAGCTGAGCGCCGCTTAGGGCTGCGAGTTGGCCACCGTCAGCGCGCAAAAGTTTGTCGGCGACCGCATCTATTCTTGAACCTGACATGATTCCTGATGATATTGGTCGCTTGAAAAAGGGGTGTGTGTATAGGGCAGGCTTTTGTGGCAACAACCGTCAGTACCCTTCTCAATCGAGTCCATCGAGAGTGTTACGAATCGGGTAAAGATTATGTACGAGTATGTGTAACTAACGCCATTATTGATGGAACGCATCAACGAGCGAATATTTTCATTCCAATCGGTTCGTTTTGAGGTGATGGAGACGCCCAGTCGCTGGTGACTTCCGAGCGTGATGTGTTCTGAGCTCAGGGAAAAGACAGAACAAACACCAGGTAGGTGAATAATGTAGCAAGCTGTCGAGAAGCTGTGTGTGTGTGTGTGCACAGGACCCGAGTGTATCGATTGAAAATACACAAATCTTAAACGGACCAATTTATGATGTTTGTCATGGAGACGGATGGCACGTAATCCCATGTAAGCATGAACTTGTTTGAGCTTTCCATTGAAGATCGTCCGTACACTCGTGGGACATCATACTTAAGGTCTCTGTGCTTAGTGGGCAAGTGGTATCGGTAAGCATCGATAAACCTCTTACGTGTACCGGTGAACCTCGGTGTATTCTTGGACAGACAAACGCACGCTACCACGAGCCCTTGCCGGGCCTCTGATGGGTTTGTCTGCTTACTTAACAACCTTTGATCGGTGAGTGGCAGATTGGTTCGGTTCGGCGATAGGGGAAGAGGGCGTGAGAGAGTATGGGGCGTTGGAAGTGATTACGGGAAGATTATCCTCTAGGAATAACAAAGGAATTTGTTCAATATTTACGCAATGGTCCCTCGAGAGCCAGCAGCATGAGAAGATGGGTGTACGATGACACAAGATAAGAGATTATGTAGCTGGTGTCTTGTTGCAAAGCTTCGCTACTTAGTTAAATTCTCGCAATGAAACAACATTGAAGCAGCTCGGCTAGCGTGAGGGCGTGTGACAGCATGTCGTGCCGCTCACAATCTCGGCTCGATTTCCTGTGATTGTGTATCCATATTTTAAAGCGAAATGTAATGCACCACCAGGAAAGCTTTTTCCGATCGTTCCACATTTGTCAACATCGCACCGGTCCCGGGCCAAGTCGTTGTGTCGTTGGTCTGTCGGTACGGCGAATGATTGCGTTCCCGCATGGTATGACACAACGTCTTCACGCTCCAAACATGTCAATCGGCGTGGGGTTGTCGCTTTTGTCACTTTGCTTGTCCGGGTGGAAGAGTTTCCCTGTCCTCTCCGTCTCCTGGATAAGCGCAAAGTGACGTACACTCGCCAAGAATAGTACATTTTTAATGCTCGATAGCATTCTCCTTCCCATCGGCTGCCTCTTTGTCATCGTCATCATCCGTACCAAGGGGCAAGGAGGCTGAAACCCCAAAATAAAGATTCCCTTGTCCACGCGTCCTCGTGCCACAGCCGAGAATGTCTACCATCACATGCATTACGCTTGACAAGGGAAATGGGCACTGTACACGGCACCCAAACCAGGGAGGCCCAGTTCTTCGCTATGTTTTATGCAAAACATTATGTAACGATAACGTTGTTCTTTCGTGTGAGTGTGTGTTTTCACTTTCCCATTTTCCTTTCCACCGAAGCCGTACGCTGTAGCGTGGCATGGCTTCGCTCTGTACACGCCACCGACATCAAGACGGCAAGACGTTCCGTGTGTATGCACGCACGCACCTCATCTTCGGCTTCGGTTCACGGTTCGAACATCGGTTTCACAGTGCGCATTTTCACGTGAAAAATTCAATCCCATGGAAAAGGAAGCCTCTGCATCTAGCAAGGCCTACCGTCCGATTCTGTTCTCCGGGAGGTTCTCCGGGAACGGCATCCAGCCGACGGACGGAGGCCCATCTGCAAATATTTTTATCCCATTACAGAAAACGAAGCAGGGCGGAGGGTGGGATGCAGAGGGGAGGGAGAGGGAGGGGGGAACTCCACCGGCTCAGTGAAGCTTCACAAATGGGGTTTTTCTTTTGTGTTTCTGTTCCGTGGCGTGCCTTTTCGGTTTGGTGCCGTGTCTTATCGTCGTGCCACCGCTGGAAAAGCTTTCGATGCAAATCAAGCGTTTCTCCCTGTGTGTGTGTGTGCTCTTTGCCAAAGATTCCTCAGATTCTTGGATGTTCCGGGGGAGTAGAGAGAAACGACACGCGGTGGATGAAAATGGTAAACGGTTTGTTCGGCAGATATGTTTAGTCGGCTCCCCCATTTCGTGGCCGATGTCTTCAGATCATTAAAGAGATAAGAAAATTAACGAATTAATTCCATAATTAGACTTCATTGGTAGAGGATTTGGACGGCAGTGTGCGAGTCGGCGAGTCTGCGACTTTGTTAGGTAATTGGATAGGAGTAACGAGCCGGATATGCCGACAAGCCCAGCTCGTGGTGACGGTTATTATGCTCGTGCAAGCATAAACGGTTTTCCTTTCCGAGTGACTAACCGCTAGTTCGGTTGTGGCGCAAGGATGACAATTGTTGATGGAAATGCGGAACGAGAGTGGAATGTTTTGTCATAAAGTGTTTTTAAAGCACGAGTGGGCATGAGCATTGTAATAGGGTTTGTGTATGTGTGTTGCACTTAACAAAAATACCGGCTCTTGTGGAATAGTAGTTCAGAATTCCCTTCGGCTGCGTCAGGCGGATATATCAATTGTAATCCGTTGTTCGTGCAATAAAGATAGTGCTGAAGGACCTAGGTCTAAAGTGTGCTTAGCTGGCATAACACTTATATCCCTCACTGTATGGTAATTTAAACAGTGAAGCATAACAACAGCCACAACTGTTATTCTGATAAACCGGGATCAACACCTGTTATTATAATCCCTATTATAGCTTTTAAATAGAGCACAGTGTACAATACATCGTTTGTGTAGCTATTTGAACCCGATGTTGACAAAACAACTGTTGCGTTACGTTCATCCCATTTTAGCTACTCACTCTCGAAATTGTCCACCCGGCCTGGTGATAAAGGTACGCGCCACAATCAGCTCGTTCAGGCGATTTATGACGTTGTACGTTCGGCTATCTCCACTCAAGAGCACACTATCACGCCCGTTACGCCGCATCAGTCCCGATCTCGATAATGATGAATGAAGAGACACACAAATAAATTTGCCAATTTCCACCGATACGCGTTGGTCAGCGTTATCGTTGGAGTAGGTGAACGAAGAATGATGGGAGATGGGATTAAATCACAGTGCAGGGCGCGAAATCCGGCAGATAAGATTACGCGCGGCCCGGTGAAGATGGACCGCGGACCACAACCGTATAAATACTGCGGTTCGATAGCGTCGCGCATGTGGCACAACGGTTAAGCGCTTGGAACGTGATGAAATCTACGCTTGGTTTGGTGTGTCTTTTGGTGGGCATCCTGGGCGTGTTGGCCCGGGAGCTACCACAGCAGCAGCAGCAGCAGAATCAGCGAGTGCTACGTGCTCAGAACGCATGGGAACGGCTACATCGGGAGCCTCCTATTCGTGGAGGTTCTCCAGCGACGAGAGCTGGCCCAGTGACGACGAAGTACATTATGCAGCGTTTGGATCACTTTGATCCTCAAAATGTCAACACCTGGTCGATGGTGAGCCGCTGTGACCACAGCTCAGTGACGAGTGAATAAACATGTGTGTGTGTGTATTTGTGTGATTGGTTTTTCTTTAAAGCGTTACATGGAAAATGGTGAACATTACGTGGCCGGTGGACCACTGTTCATCTACGTCGGTGGCGAGTGGGAAATCTCGGAGGGTAGTATCTCCCGTGGCCACGTGTACGATATGGCGAAAGAGCTGCAGGGCTATCTGTTCTACACCGAGCATCGTTTCTATGGCCAGAGTCACCCAACGGTGTAAGCATCTTCGGCCCAATCGAACGGTCGAATGGCTTATCACCAGCAACGGTTTATCACCCCGTTTGTTTTGTAATTTTAGCGACACACGCACTGATAAACTGAAGTATTTGAACATCGATCAAGCACTGGCGGATTTAGCTCACTTTGTGGTGGAGATGCGCAAGACCATTCCGGGGGCAGAGAATGCCGGCGTCATCATGATTGGAGGCTCGTACTCGGCGACGATGGTGTCCTGGTTCCGGCAGAAGTATCCTCACCTCGTTAATGGAGCGTGGGCCTCAAGTGCACCGGTGTTTGCCAAGGTGGAATTTACCGGTAAGTACCAGTCGTACCGTACCGGACAGACCATAATGCTGAGTGAGGCGTTTTCGTTTCAGAATACAAGGAAATTGTGTCGGAAAGCATCCGATTGGTTGGAGGTCAGAATTGTGCCGATCGTATCGAGCGAGCAATTAAGCAAACGGAAGAATTGTTGGGCCGAGGCGAGTACGCGATGGTCGCCCAAGAGTTCAAACTGTGCAGCGATGTGGATCTGTCAAAGTCGCTTGATAGGATGAACTTCTTCAGCAGTCTTTCGGACGAGTTTGCGGGAGTGGTCCAGTACCACGCTACCGGCGATATTGAGAGCCTGTGTCAGGTCGTACAAGACGCCACCATTGTGGACGATATGCAGGCGTTGGCGAAGGTTGTAACGCAAGGTTTGACATCGACAAACTGCAACAGCTACGGGTACAAGGCGATGGTTGATTACTACAAGAATACCGCCTGGGACCATGGTGCTGCTATGAGTTCGAGTAGGTTTTTCTCAAACGTGCGGATCGATCTTCGGTATAATGCCATGACTCATGTCGCTTCTCTTCAAACGTAGTGCGCCAGTGGCTGTACCAGACCTGTGCCGAGTACGGATGGTATCAAATTTCGGGATCGTCCAAGCAAATCTTTGGCTCCAGCTTCCCGGTCGATTTGTTCGTCAAGTTGTGTGGCGATCTGTACGATGGATTGTAAGTAGTGTTTTGGGGATCGAGCAAAGGAACATGCCCACCCAGACTAACGACTCTTTCAACCGTAGCTTCGATGAAACGAGAATTCAGAACAACGCCGACCGAACGAACGTAATCTATGGCGGATGGAATCCGGAGGTAACGAACGTTTTCTTCACCAACGGTCAAATAGATCCCTGGCGGGCGATGGGAATCCAGCAGGATCTTAACGATCAGTCACCGGCTGTAGTAATTCCGGGTGAGAGCAGTTTTCTTTGTAATTCAAAACTTCATTGAACTGACGGGTTTTCTTCCTTCCTGTGCTTTTCACCATAGGAGCTTCCCACTGTGCCGATTTGAGCTCCATTACTCCCCAAGATTCGGATGAAATGCGTGCAGCTAAGGAGAAGATTCTGGAGCTGGTAAAGAAGTGGTTGGCTTAAGATCTTGTTTATCTTATTAAAATCACGCCCGCGCGCGTGTGCGTGTGTGTGCAGTTGATATGAGTGACGAGGAAAAACACATCAACGTTAGTTCTGAGAAATTTGGATATCACAGGTTCCTGACAAATGTGGCTCGAGTGATGAAAATTAAATTTTCACGAATTCCCACCCAGCTATCGTGGGCATTTGCGTCTGTGTCGGTGTGTTACGTTGTAACGTAACTATGGGATGCATAATTCAATTACCAACCATTAATGTGCCTTTCTGACAGAACGGTACATTCGTCAGAACGGTGATTTCTCTTGAAAGGTTGAAAGGTACGGCTTACGCGATTCTTGGGACGGTCCGAGTAATTCATTAGAGGGTTTTGGACGTGGATTGGATTGGAGTTCCGGCGTAATGCAAACGCCCTCCTTCCCCACCGAACAATCAATGAGAGAAATGTTGTTTGGTTATCGGAAACCATTTCTGCTCAGGATCACCAGCACGGAATGATAATTGTTGGAGTTTCGGTGAATTCACTTACCCGTAGCAATCACGACGAAGTAATAGAAAAATAATCCTAATAATCCTATTCGTGTTTCCATGTTGATTTTTCTATTGCGCGCTGACTGAGTCCTAGTTCGGGGAGCTTAGTTGCTGGACCCACTACGACTACGGGATGGAAATGAAATTGCCACCCCCGGAAAAGCCGTCGGCCGGTGAGACTGGTTTGATGGGATAGTATTTCGGTTGCTGAGCTTAAGGTTGCAACTTCACGAGCGTCTTGGGAAGCAAATGATCGCAAGTTAAACAATCGCAGCTTATTGTAACACCAGCACAACGGAACACACACATACACTAATGGCTTCCGTGCACCCAGTGCGTAAGATATTCTTTCCTTTTGCTTTCCGCGCACTAACACTTCACCCTTTTTGGGCCACGAGCTGCCATTTGCACGGCTCGCAACACGGACGCCACGATCGGCATCGGTTGGTAGATTAATTTATGATATCCACTTCAAAGAGCTAGGCGCCGGACCGCCAGAAACACAACCCGGTTTGGTTTGGCCCGAACCGACGCACCGAGTCAGCACATTTTAAATTATTCATCAATCACTTCACTGCACTAACCGAACGCACATACGCGCCGCGAGATTTTTTGCACTTTTTTAGCCTGAGCGCTTGGCCAGACCGCACAGTTTTTCGGCGGTCGGTTTGGGAAAAGCAATTTTTCCGCGCTTCAAATCAAAGCACGGACTAAATGATTCAGCAGTGTTTGGATTTAGCGTGCACGGCGGGTCAGGCACGGCTCGATGTCCTCTATTGACTCGCTCGATGCGGAAGGCGCAGTTTTTTGCTTTCTTTGGTAACCTGACCGTCCAGCGAAGGGTTTTTCACTAGCAGCAGCAGCAGCAGCAGCACGATCGAGATGCCACCGCAAGACGACGGAGACTCCGGTGTCCCGGGCAAAATGTGCCATCGTCAGCAGCCTTCATTTGCATACGCGCCCGCATTATTAAATCATTAGTATGTATCGCGTCAAGCCGCTGGAATGGATTGATGCAGTTGGGTTGATGTTATGCCTTCATCCTGTGCCTTTTTTTTGCTTTCGGGTCTTGTTGCCGCTCGCTTGTCAAGCTGCTGCACACTCTGCACAGTGACCGAGGCTTTGCACCGTTCACGGCCTGTCAGTTCATCATCGCGGTTGAGTTGTATGAGCGGGATTACGTTCCTATTGCTGGCAGTACGCCGTCGTCCAACTCGTCAACTAAATAACTGTCATCCGTAAACCGTAACCTAATCCGATAACCGTCCTCTTAGTCGTCGGCGGTGAAGCAACGCTGAACTAAATATAAAAATTAATTTAATCGTTCACCGTGTTGACACTGGTTCAGCAATAGGAACGTAA
>KZ062606.1:31057-76961 GCA_002091835.1 Anopheles maculatus
TCAAAGCTTGCCCCCCCCCCCCCCCCCCCCGCGAGGGAACGCTTTTTTTCTTTTGCTTCGCCACTGATTTAATTTTTCATTGTAATACAACCGAAAAAGGGAGGGATCAGGTTTTTCCTATTTTTTCATGGCCTCTTTTTATACGGCGAAACGAAAGTTTGAATTGAAAAAGGTTGACATCAGTTTAGTGGAATATTTGGAGTGGGTTCAGCAACTGAAATATAGGATTACAAAAAAAATTGTCGACAGCTAAACATGTCTCGTGTCTAAAGAAGTATGGGCAAGTCAAGCCACCTGAAAAGTCTAATAACATATTTAAATATTCATATCATTTAGTAGTATAAACTTAGTTGAAAATTGAAAAAGCAGGTGTCCTACGAGAACTATCATTATTAAGCCGATCTTGAAGCAGGCAAAAATCATGACAAAAGTCAGCCTCGCCTTCCAAGAGACCAAGTGGCCGGGTGGTAGATGCGACAGCGGCGCTGGTATTTACACGGCAGGACCGGGGTTCAAGTCTCATCTGGGCCGTTCCCCCATAGGTGAGGGCTGACTATCCAACTATGCGGTAACAATAAGTCTAGTAAGCCAAAATTGGCAGGCATATGACCTAAGAGGTTGTAAGGCCAAGAAAGAGAGAGTCTACCAAGAGATCTTAGGAAGTTTTAAGTCATTCCCAAATCAGTTTATCCGGTATGATAAATATAGATCATCCAGGCTGAATAGAAATACGTCAAACAATTTTTTGAACGCCGACACTAAAGCTCAATTCGGATCTGTTACGGTTCTACCACGAATGATGAAGATGCCTAGAGACTTTACCAGCTAGATTGTTCGTTGTCATGTCACTCTAGTTGCAATGTTGGTTCCTCTATTGACCTTCCACGTAGACCGCTTTCTTCTAATCGTTCATTTTTTAGAGGATAGACAGAAGTGAGTCCTTCCTGAAGTCCATGGCTCAGAAATGGGTAATAGGGGCACGACTCGGAAGCAGAGTATTAGTTGACGACGCTGATCTTGAGGTAGTAGAGGAGTTTTGCTACCTTGACACGATCGTAGCTTCGGATAACAACGTAAGCAGTGAAATCCGAAGGCGCATTGTTCAGGGGAATCGTGCCTACTATGGGCTCCACAAACTCCTGAGATCCAGAAGGCTCCAACAACGCACGAAATGCGCCATATATCGCACACTGATACGGCCGGTAGTCCTCTACGGGCACGAGTCCTGGACTATGCTGGCGGAGGACGCCAATGCACTCGCCATTTTCGAGCGGTGGGTGCTGCGGACTATCTTTGGCAGTGTGTGCGAGCAGGGTGTGTGGAGAAGGAGCTTTTTGGCGATGCAGACATCCTGACGGTTGTCAAAGCCGGAAGGAGACGCTGGTTGGGGCACATGATGAGGATGCCGAACTCATGCCCTGCCAGGAAGGTGCTCGACAGCGACCCGTTCGGCACGAGGCGTAGAGGAGCACAGCGAGCTCGTTGACTGGATCAAGTGGAGTCGGACCTAAAGGATATCGGATGCTGCCGGTCGTGGAGGAGTGCAGCCATATACCGAGTTTCCTGGAGAATGATTGGATATCAGGCCATGTCTATTAGACGTGCTCCATGGGGGCAGGCCAATAAAGAAGAACAAGAAGAAGCGTACACTAATTCTGGTTATCGCCTTCAGTTGGGTTTGCTTGGATGAGAAAGATCGTTAAAAATCATGTGAAAAATGTACTATAAAATCACAACAGCATTTTCAACCCATTCACATGAACATTACAAAACTGAGAGAAAGTTTGAGCCTAAATGTATGCAACGCTCATGACAACGAGCGCTCGTTCTATTGCGCTTTTCCTGTTTAAGCTGATTAAGTACAAATCATTAGCATGATCAACACACGCATCCAAGTGTAACATGCCATTGTTACCATTGTACATGTAATTAACTGTTGCAACTAATAATCAACTTATGAAAATACGGCTTTCAGCCGTCATATTGGAATAATAAAATAATAAAATAAAATATAATAATCAACTTCGCAGTACGATTGAGCAAAGGTTATTATGAGCATTTAAAACTTATTTGCGTTTCTCCGCTGCGTGGTATTGTTGGCGGGTGGGTCGGCACTGGATCACCAAGAAATAAAAGGCTACGATAAATACCCGTAATACAAATATGCAATTCATGCGACCCTTTTTTCGGGAGCTGTCAAATGCGTCGTCAGCTTTAGAAGTGGCCGCTAATTAAGAAATAAATTAAAATTTTGAATTACTGCTGTTGCTGCTGCTGCTGGTGGTGGCCGTGCGAAAAACGGAAACAGCCACCGGAAGTCGGAAACGGAACCGAAATGGCACAAAACTTGTCCTTGTGCAACAACGCAACGACCTACCGCCTTGATGGCCGGTGTTAAAGCGCGGACGGCGTACGGCAGGCTTCGACGGAATGTTGGGCCAGCGCCCGCTTTCTGGCAATGACGCGCGACCCTGGCTCGACGAGAGCGCTCCGTGCGGTACTTTTGTGTTGTTTGACATTCCATTATGATTATGGTAATGGGGTTGTTTATCCTTGTTCTCTCTTTTTGCGATTTGCAAGCCGGCGGTGCACATTTATCCGGCTGAAATGGTAGTCCTCGGAATGGTCCGGAAAACAACCCGCAGCTTGAGGTTTAAGACGCGAGCGCGCTTTTTGGTGTGCGCGCCTCCCCCTTTAGGAAGAAGTTTCATCCCGGCGGATGATGTCTCATGCAAAACTATCGATAAAGCGACTATAGTGTGGCTTTTGCATTAATTATTTTCTAAAGAACAAACGAACCGGCGTGGCCCCGTTGGGACGAAGTTTCTCGTTGAAAGTTGATTTCCATGACCACTGTGCGACCGGCATTGTGCGGTTTTTTGTTTTTGGCAGCACAAAAAAAAAAAAAAAAAAACACCGACCAAGACTTTCGGCATTCGGGAAGTTGCGGTCATTTGGTGTTCTGAGCGTTCTTCAGCTTCAAACTTCCTTTCGAACTGGACACGTTTCGTTGGAAAACTGGGGCGAGTTAGACGGTTTCCTGTGCCGTAAGGGAAGCATCGTCGTTTCACGGATTAGCTTACCGGGAAGTCACCAGTACTGAGCTCCGTGAAGAAACAGTACATTTGGAGGATTTTGTTTTCCTGCTTACCGTTGCGGCGTCGTCGTTTGTGAGTCCGTTGAGCTATTGTGAGCAGCTCCAGAAAACTTTGACTGCTCGCTTCGTTTTCGGCTCCGACCGGTTAACTTCATTACACGGTCAGAATGGCCGAGTCTCTCCAGAGACACAAGATCGCTAAATGCCTGATTTTGTTTACTTCACCAAATCAGAACCAGGAGCGTGCATTCTTGAAGTTAAAAAGGAAAAGAAACACAATACGATTCCGCGTACTCTGGAATTCCAGCTTGCGAAGGTTAAGTACCATCCGTTTGCCAGTTGTCGATTTTTCAGCTTGAAGACTTGTTGTGCTCCCGTTGCTTTGAAGGACGGAAAGAAAAGAAACAGCGGCGATTTTAAAACGAAAACCCCGCAATGTGAAGTATTTTCCCTTCAGCCTTATAAAGAACCTAGCGGGGCCCAGTCGTTGTGGTGCTATAAATTTTTAATTATTTCCCATAATTTTTTTTTATTCATCACAATCTCGATGCGATGAGATGTTAAAAGCCAACAGAAGCAAAAAAAGGAGAATTAAACTAAAACCCCCCCCAGTAAAAACCACAACAACTCTTCATCAGATTCGAGGATTCGAAGGAGGAAAAAATAATAAAACGAATCAAACAAACACACTGCACGGAAGGATTGGGGGCCAGGAAATCTCTCATCCGCTTATCGGAGGAATGTCTGTTGTGTTTCAGTTTCGTTTCGTTTTGGCATCCGGAGAACGTTTTCCATTAAAAAAGGCCCTCAGTTTTTGGCAAACAATTCGTTCGAAGTAAGATCGGCATATTTGACAGCGATACCGGGAGTTTGTGTGTCCGGGATGTATTATGCAAGGTAAGGAGGCATCGATTATGAAGTTCATACGAAGGTTCATAAATTGTTAGACCGGAACAGAGCAAAAATGCATCAGAATTCACCTTCGGGGAATTGTATGAGCAGAGAGCCAGAGCGTTGGAGAGATTAAGTAGTGTTGGCAGATGTGAAATGAGGTTCGGGAGGTCGATAACATCGATAGAGAGAGAGGTCATCCGGTAGATCCGGTATATAACCTGTTGGCGATTACATGCGAGGGCGTCCGGAAAGGCGAAGCGACCTCTCTCTCTCTCCCTCTAACCGAATCGTGGTTGTGGCCAAAAGCCTGTGAGGTTCGTAAGGAAAGGAGTCCGGACTATAGTGATCTATAGTTTCAATTAATTTTCCGACAAAATGATAAAGAGCCACTTCGGTGGGGCGAACTACACTGCTGCTCAATTGATTTTGACTAAGTGCTTTTAATGGTGTGAAACTCAGCTTCGCACGTTGCCAATTCTTTTCCCACTTGGAGCCAACCAGCCGTCCAGCCGATTCGAGTGAGGGTAGAAATTTGCAAAAAGAAAGATGTCAGCTCGGGAACGGCTCAGCCCTGGAGCCAATGTCTGGTGCGGTCAAATATGTCGATCGGGATAAAGTTTAAGTATTAATAACGACACATTCCGTTTATGTCGGACCGATCGGTGGTCCGGTCTGGTTTTCCGTACCGGTTTTCGGAGGAAGCACCTGCTATGAACGATTATAAAATGAGTTTTCCTTCCTATCGGGATAGGGACTGGCTGTTACGCAAAGGAAGGAGCGAACAATTTATCGTCTCTGCAGCTGTCAGCTGATAAAAAAGATAAAAAAGGTGCAACGAAGGATCAATTGATGTCTTAATAATGATTTTTCCCCAGTGCTCGGTGTGCATAATATTTGTAATTGTGTTAAGATATAGTGTAAGAATGCTATAGACAACTGTTAGATATGAAGTAGAAGGACAGTTGCACCTGAATGTATGCAATCCGAATAACTGAAAGTACTTGGACGCTTTAGTAGACGAATCAAGGCCTGAAAAGTTTCTTTTGTTTGGTGAAACACGATAGTTACTCCTAAATGTATGCAAAGCTCAAGGCTTGCTTAGCTTGGTTTTGCGATTCGGCCATCATATAATCTTTTTAAAACGTAGTAACAAAAATGGTTTAATTGAGAACGGGCGTAAATGACGTTCACAATACTTGGGATTTTTATGGCCAAGCTTCTTGCTCTTATTTGGCTTTCAATCCTCATAACCAATATCAAACATAAGACATTTTCTTTCATCGCCTCGGAGTTCATCAAGATCTGCTGGAAGACGTGCTTAGACTAGAACGATGTCTTGTATTGATATTTAAGGCAAATTGCACCTGAATGTAAGCATTCGTAGCAGCACATAAAGCACTAGCAAAAAACAGAATTTTGTTTAGTAAATGTTCAACGCCTACATGTATGCAATCCGGGTGCTAAAATATTGAACTTCAAAGGAAAGTCCTATGCTTTTAGATAAGTGTTTGCATGATTATTACAGTCGTTTGTCTGTAGAGAAACATATTGTTTTGCAGTTGGATCTCATGCATGCAGTCAATATAGCTGTAGGAAACATAATTACAATTACCACTCCAATGCAAGCGGCGGAATGAGCCATCCCCTTACCTTTTGTGCGACAAAAGCGAACTGAACAATACTGGCGCGCCACGTGGCTAGTGGAACGTCCGCCACTGCACGGTCATTTCGCACACGCACACAACACAACCGTGGACATTGCACTTCAGGGCGAACAATGTTCAAAGGATGCGATGGTTAACGCACTCGATTGTACACAAAGCACACCAGCGCACGGGGTGTTTGAACGTGTTTGAAAGAATATATTGTTTGGGGATAAACGCGGTTCAAGCACACATAGCCCCCCTTTAGCGTCCTGTTGTTTCTGACGTGCGTCCACACAACAATCAACCATTAAACCCGGGACGTTTGACGCTGGCCGGGCGCCATTTTGCAGCGAACACAAAAACGTGCAATTTTACAACCGGCCGTTAATGAAATTCTCTTCCACAGCAAGCAATAAATGCTTCACTGACCGTTAAGTGGCATCTGCGTGTGTGTATGTGTGTGTGTGTGTGTGTGTATGTGTGTGTGTGTGTGTGTGTGGGAGGAGTTTGGGTAGAATCGTGACAGCTGAGCCCCAACAACGACAATCACAACCTCAGGTGACACGAACGAGGTGCTTTAACAACAGCATTTACATGCAACCTCTGCAAGTGCCGTTTAAATTAAACTGAAAATCAAATGTGTGTTGCACCATTTTCGTTGCACGGTTTATCCGAAGAGAAGAAGAAGGTTTAAAAAAAAACGCCCGCTTTTTTGCGTCAATCTTGTACCACCAGTTTTGATTGGTCAATTCCGAATGAATTGTCTGTTTTGCTGAAGCGCGATCGTTCAACGGTTCGACTATTTCATGCTCCTTTCTTTCGAACCGTTCGCATTCGTTGTCGTTCCGGGCGCGTTACTGGCTAATTTGCATGTTGTGTTGCGCGTTTAATTAATTCCATTCAATACGGCATGTGTTTCTTCCGTGCGTCAGTTCCGTGCGATGGGCCCTTTTTCTTCGGTTATGCCAGCTATGAATGAAAATGGCGGTTTAATTTCACTAGCAAAATGAGCAGTTTTTCTTCACGCGCCGCAAGTTTTGTGCATTGAGGCAATTTAACATTCCGTGTCCGGACAGAGAAAAAGCGAGAGAGAGAGAGAGAGACAGAGGAACGATCGGATAATCAATTGGGTTGAAGCTTGTCGAAATCGAAATTCGGAATTTCGGAATCGCAATTTAAAGCTCCGACGACGCGACACGGACCATTTCGCTGTGGATTTTCAAATTGATGAGCATCAGTGTGTGTTTTTCTTAATGTGTGTTGCCATTCATTTTGGGCGTTCGGGCATCGGGTTGACGAAGAAATTGGGAAATCAATTTCCTGTGCAGGTCCTTTGTTAAGCCGGATCTCTGTATATATCTCTGTATATGGATATGGTTTCGTTTGGTGCGTACGCGTTGACGCTTAATCCGACACATAATTCCGGTTAAGATTCAAACATATCTTTCACCCCGGATGCCACAGGTCAATTAAAGGATAAATGATATGCTTTTCCAATCATCCTCACATTATATCCGCACGTGGTCACACACACGTGGTCCCGCACAATCGATATGTGTTGTGGTGTGGCCAAAACTAGGGGGAAACGTATTGAACGCATGCTTTGGGAAAATGGGAAACTCGCACAATGTTTTTTCTTCCACTCTCTTCGGAGCTTCGGTTCGACGTGTGTGTGTGTATGTGAGGAAAAAACCCGGGACACGAGAACTAATTCCGTATTCACTGTACAAGTTGACATAATAAATAGGAAGGATTTTCTTTTGATGCATACGAGCTGTGGGGATGATGAGTAAGCGGGGCGAAAGAGTAAGCGGGTGGCGGGGTACAGCTTTTACTACTCCTTTCTGGAGGGGAGAAAAACACAGTGTATGGGTGAGAAAATGGCGAGCATTCATCTAGATTTCGCTTCTCCCTTTCCGAGTGCGAAGTATTTTTCTTTTATGTGTTGGAAAAAGCGAACCACGACGACGACGACGACGACGACGTGCCAGAATGGTCATATATTTACTCGAACTTCCGGCATAATTTCCCCCCACCCCCCCCCAGTCCTTTGATTCTTTCTGTTCTGCCTTTGGTGTGTGGCGCGCACAGAAATTGTTAGAATCGTTTGTTGGATCGGTGAAAGAACTGCTTTTTTAGCCTCTTCTTGTTGGAAATTTCCTGGCAATTTTCCTTGCAGATTTTGTCGGAACCGAACCGAGAAAAAAACACACACACAAAATGGGGGGAACCACGTGTTTTCTTCGTGTGAGACGATGATCAGGTGATACGAATATCCATTTCGCTTACCCACTCGGGGAGCAAGATATTCAATTTCTACCCCTTTTTTCTAGCTGTAGTCTTGGTCCTGGTCCTGAGCGCCCCAATCCAAGTCTCCCGCGTTCCCTCAGTCCCACGTTTCGAAATGAGTTCAATTTTCATGCAAAAAGTTTTAGTTTCTCCACTTTACCTTGCCGTGAGGGCATTCAAGAAGGTCCGCCTCGAGTATTCAGATCGTGTGTCCCGATCGTGTGTCCCGCAGAGCACCATCTTAGTACAAGAACAATACTCAGAACGAGGTGGACTCCCGGTTGGTGTTGAGGAGGTTCAGGGCATGTTTTTTTTCCGCCATCGGAACAAAGTTTTTAATGGCTGGTGAAATGCGAATATATTGCACCATGGCTCATTTGGTATTCGGTGGCCATCGGTGATTGCATTTGGAATAGAATATTCGATCTCTCTTATCAAGAAAAGGGTCCACCAAGGGTCCACCGGTCAGGCCAACCCAGCCGGAGAAGGTTTTTTGAACAAAAATTTATCGAATAATCGACACCGGCGCCCGATCGGTGGGTTGTTCGGGTTGAGTAAAGGGAAAAGTTGCACTAGAGCAATTGGAACAACACGAGCAACTCCCAGAGACACACCTCCTCATGCGAGTGAGTACGAGACTTAATCTAGCAATTTATTGAACATTTCCTGTTTTTCATTTTAGCTTCTTTCTCGTCTGCTCTAATGTTTGCTACAAGTGTTCCGATCGAGATTGTACGATAAGGTTAATAAATCCACAGCACTTAACTGATTACTACCGATTAGAGCCCGATAGTGCGATGACGTCGTATTAGAACAAGTTGGTAAGTGGACAACTTAAGATGCAAAACCACGGCCTACACACAGGACGCCATTGTTGCACCGGAAAAATGGCCGCAAAAATAGAACCGTGTACGTGTGGTGTGTACGGTGTCGAGCAGTCCAACGTACAACGAGACAACACATGCAGCACAACCAGTACCAGTACATGAAGCAGGATTTAAGATTTTATTTACTGCTGTACAAGGCTCAGGGAAGGATCATCTAAGCTGCTGTCTTCTACGCGCTCGCTCTCTCTCTCTCTCTCTCTCTCTTCCTCTCACTCCACATGCCACGCGTTAAATGGCCACTGCAGAGCCTGCAAGCCTAATCCCCATTTATCATGATTATCAATTTCATGCTGCACCATCATTTCCATCCGGCGGCGACGTCCGTGCCCTCGCTCGGGTTGGTGTGAAAAGCTTTCCTAGAAAAAGCGTTCCCCATGCAAACGGATGGCTAATGGCGCGGTTTTGTGTGTGTGTGTGCACGGGGGGTTTTGTTGGAACAAACGGGCCCAGTTTTACAACGCCAGCTGCTACTGCCTCTCGAGCTACCCGGTGGATGAGTTGTGCTGCTAGGAAAATGCATCGTTCGTACCAGCCCGTACCCAACCGTTTTGTACCAAGCCGGTCTGCAGAATTCGAACGTTTGTACCCCCCGAAAAAGATCTTCGTTAATAAACGTCGTCCACCGGGACACCGGGATTTAATGGACCGCAAACAGAAAGCGAGTAGGTATTTAAAAAATAATCAACCAGCACAATTTGACCGGTGAGCGGAGGTATTTAAGAAAACACGGTTTTATTGCCCTGTCTAGGGTAGAAAAGAGAGTAATTTTTGGGTGGGTGAAAATACCATAACAAAGCGTCACAGCAGCACGACGGGAATGGAAATTCTTTCGGTTGTGTGACCGGACCAAATCACTGCTGGTAAAAGTACGTCCGCGAAAATGGTTGCACGTGGCGCAATTTTCCTCCGGGTGGATAGAAAGACAGAGCGAGAGCGAGCGAGAGAGAGAGAGAGAGCGCTTGAGGTTTGCACGTATTGTTGGGCAAACCACATGAAAGCACAAAGCGCGAACGAGCGTACGAACGAACGGTAGCAACGTAGAATATGCCAAACGGTTGTTGTCTAGCTGGTGGACACGTACCGAGCATGCACTAATTTAGTGCCACGGTTCAATGCTCACGTACGCGCGCGCATCATCAAACAGTAGCACAGTGGGGTTGCTCTGGCCAATTAAGTTAATATTTTCTTCAAGTTATAAGAAATGTAGAAAAAGATATAAAAGAGTAAAACAAGCGTCCACATCTTTAAAACTATTCGCAAAACTGCGACAAAAATCCAATATCTCGTCTTTTCGGGTGTGCTAGTTAACCCATTACTCTGTCTATGTTTGGACCTACCACGCCTATATGGACGGTCTAATTACAGAGTCATCTGGTGCCGTTCTCGAGATGTGATATGTCTGTCGGATCTTAGCGAGTCTGACATACTACATTTACTAATTTACTTACTTGGCCAACTTACAATTCTCGATACTACTCATGGTCTAGCCTATTCAATATCCCGGCTGTTCAGGCGGACGCATCAGCGCTATCACTCCATCTCTATTTGAGACTACCACGCCTTTTGTGTCCAAGTGAGCGCCCTACAAGGACTTTAAGTGTTGGATCATCCGAGCTTGACGTGTCTTATTCGCAGCACGATGGTGAAGTCTCCGTACAGCTCATAGGACTCGTCGAGAACTAGATAGAGCAAATTCTCCAATGTCCTTACACATATACCGGGCATCTTTGAGCATCTTTACCTCGAACGTGGCTACGAGGGTTTAGTCAGTTTTGAACAGAGCCCTTGTCTAAGGGGACTAGATGTAGTCCCAGTTTCGTGCGTTGCGACAGGTATTTTCAATGGAGAAGTTTTCTCAAGGTTCCAAGATCTCCGACGTGTTGGTGTTAGTATTGTTCCTATTTGTTCCTTTGACAAGACTAGACCAGAAGATCTTCTAAATTATCTAAAACATTCTTAATAAAACGCGACAAATGGATCTGATTAGATGAACTTAAGATATTGATAGAGGTTCACAAATTGCGCGATAATGATATTCAATATACTTTACATATTTACTAAGATAATATATATTCGACCAAATGTCCACCACTGGACCATCGTTCCGGGTTCTCAAGTTGCGCTTTCTCTCTGTCTGGTCCTGTCACACGCGAGTCGAAAGCGCGTCAGCCAACCAGCCAGCCAGCCAGCCATCCAGTGTCTGTGTTGTTTGGATAGGAATTGAATTCTTCCTCCCGTGGTTTGGGGCACAGATGGGGCCCACGCGGAGACGAGGACAAAGTTTAGGATCAAAGGCATTTGTGCGCGTTTGGTGGATGGTTAAGTTGCACGAAATGTTTTAAGCCGATGCAACATGGGAAGCCACGCCACACACAGCCTCCATACACGTGATCTATGCGATGCAATTAAAATTTTACCACTGCATTACTATGTTTTTTTCGATGTTTCGCCGGTCTCATCCTTGGTTTAGTTTAGTTGATCGATTACACGAGTTGTAAGCGTCAAGGTATGGGCTTTGAAGTGAGTTTTTGTACAAATGATGGATGAAATTAAAGTATAAACGGACGATAATCAGCGATTCTCTAATCGGCATGAAAATTGTGCTAATGGTGATTAACTTTTCAGCTAGAACTCGTGTCATTTTCACGCCCAATAGCACGTGTATTAAAAATAACCAAGAATCCTACGCTATTTAGCTAAATAGTGCACGTTTGTTGCGTTGGATGGAGAAACATTGTTTAGCTGTCAACGTGTTTCGAATATTGTCCAATTTCTCCGTGTGTTCCGGAAGAATTTCTCTCGCGGCACGGGGCGAAACGGTACAACGATGACTTATTATACTAGTGTGTTTCTATTTTTACCTCACTGCTGGCTAATATTTCGGCAAAATGTCTCCCTCCCAAAAATGCTCAATATTTATCACCGGTAGCTGGCAAAGAGAACTGGAGTAAGGAGGGAAGCTTGATTCAAACTCAAATAGACACACACAAACACATACACCGACGGCGGTGGATGGATCCCATCACGAATTCTCTTTCGGTGCACGTGCGTTTCACCTGGGCCTGAAGCCGGGTGGCCGGTCTCTCGCCCTACGGGCGTTCCGAAAATGAGGCAGCTTGTTTGCGGAGGGCATTAAAGAGAATTCATCACCATGTCGCAGGCATAGGTCGTCGGTGCTTATGCCCGCAATCGTCCGCAGTGTGCGTCCCCGCTATGACTGATGATTTGCTCCGATGACGTATAGGTACTCGGATCGGGGGTCGGGGTGACACAAAAAAAGAAGGGAAAAGGGAATCCGAACCGAACCTTATGCCAACGACAGAATGTGTGACCCGCCTGTGTCCGGCCACTTCCGAGCACTTCCACTTCCGAGTCACACAGCTAGCGAGTTATGTGGCATGCGTTTGTGTCATCGTTGTTCGCCAGCTGCCATTCGTTTTGGGTGATGAGGATCGTCCCCATAAGCACCAGAACTAGCCTGTACACCGTCACCGGCACACCGGCACAGCCTATGATCTGGACGTGAAATTTCGGATACTGTTCCTGAAAATGTCATTTCCATGGACGTCCGTCCTCGGAATAAATGGCATCGAACCGTGTGGAGGGTCGGGTTGGACGAGCAGTCCATTCCGGTAACCGGTAATATGTCTGGCTATCACCATCTGACCCAGACGTACCAGCGCTCTGGACATTCCCCAACAAAAACAGGCACCCGTGTGTGTGTGTGTGTGTGTGTGTGTGTGTATGTGGGTAAATATGCAAACCGTGTGTTCCGGTGCAAGCGTAGAGAGTGAAAATTTATGTTTAATTTTAAATCCATTTAATTCAATTAAACTTTTGTTCGCATCGCACCACCAGAGGGCGCTGTTGCTGTTTGCCAACACCTTTTCGGTGGAGTGTCCCGGAAACATTGGGTTCCTCCCACTCGAGAGACGCGGACAATTCCCGGACAATTACGAGCTCCATGTCATCATCCGGTCGATGGTGCGTTTGATGGAAACAATTTTCATTAGCAATCGGTGACGGTGTGACACGATGATGCGCGCTTGCATCGGCAATGCAGCGGCATGCTGTCGCGTTTGTTGTAGCATGTGTTGTCGACAACTGCATCCGCGTGGGCGTGTGCGTGCAAGTACCGGCCGGACTCTTCATCGTCGGCATGTCGCATTATTTATGGGAAAATATGTATGTTGTGTTTTTCCGACATCTTTCGTGGTGGGTAGCAGAACCGGAACGGTTTTACTGCCATTGGACCAACACTTCAATCAAGCTAATTACGGCTAATGTTTTTGGGACAGCCAGCTGTGTGAAACGAGCAGCTCCCGGCAGGTCACAAAGTTAAACCGGATGAAATGTCGATTTTTCTCTTGCTGAACGAGAGCAGCACGATAGAGTGGCCTACAGCTAGGATATGGTGTATTAATAATTCCTAGTCATCGACCTTGGCCAATTTTCTTATTGCCGAGTACGCAAACGCGTCTCGAGAGGAGTTAGTGAGCTTCGTTTTTTGTGTGTGTGCAGTAAGTGCTTTTGATAACATCATTTGTTATTTCGGTTGAGCATACCCGATCTTCCGGGGGGTTCATAATTCATCCTCAATTCTTGGGGGTGAATTCTTGGGAACGGTGAAGTGTCCCAAAAAGTCTTCCCTCAAAAAACAAAACCTTCGCCAGAGTGTTGGGTCGTGTTGGTCATTGCTTTTGATAAATAGGAGGATTCTCTATTACACTTTTTTTTTTCCCCGGACTATGCGACATACGTCCGTTGGTCCTTGGGATATTCTAGCGTCAACAAACTACAGCGTCACACTAGCTGTGGATGGTCCGGCAACTGCAACGCACGAGGCGTAATTCCGTTCAGTAGAATAAACGATGCGCTTCTCGCTTCGCCGATGTAAACTGTGGCACTTTGGAAAGATGAAAGAGTCAAGTTAGCAGGAAGGAACCTCTGGCTGCAGTTCCTCTCTGTTCCTGCTCTCTCTCTCTCTCGCTGGGCCGTGCACAAGAAGTGTTTCTCTATTGCGTAAAGTGCTTTCTGCGTTTACTTCACATCACACTTTGTGGCGCTTTGTGGCAGCACAACTTCGAAAGGAGTTCTTAACTTTTGTCTCACCGTCTCCAACACGCTAGGCGACATTGCCCCAGCTGGGTAATAAAAGGCTAACCGGATAGATGGTAAGATTTACACTCGCCTCAATCTTCTCCCGCAGCAACGAGCTTAACCCATCCATCCGTCTGCGGGCTGTCAACACACTGACTGGCTGGCCGGAGGTGATGATGGAGTGTCGTCCATTCCTCCGGCCAGTCCCGGGGCAATCTGTCTCGCCCTCCAGGGGAAAGTTAATTTAAAACCGCACCCAAGGACGAACTGGCGAGGTGCAGAGCTAATGCTTTTTTGGTGCTGTGCGTGGTTTTTGTTGTTGTGTTACTCATTCTCGTTTGTTGTTCTTCTATGGTGGGGTTTAAAGTGAGTCCTTTCGACAGCGTGTGATGCACAGCGAGGAAAGGCCCACTTTTTGCACGTCTTTTTGGGGTTTGTGATTGTTGTTTTTCTGCGCTCGCTGCTGGGTAAAGATGAGGGTTGTGTTTTGTGAGGTATTGTAGTGAAGTCTTAGTTAACCTCGTTAAATTGCGTGTGGACAAAGAGATTGTGTGGATGTGGTAAGTTGAACTATAGAATGGCAGAGAGGTGGTTCTAGTTTAAAAACACTACAAAGCCTGTTAAGTGATGTAAAGCTGGTAATAATGCATCGTCAATCGGTGTTTGTAACATGTTTTCTTATCAATGTAACAAAACAAAGCTGCTTTCAAAGGCCATTATTGCAACCAGCCTTTTCCAGGAACATGTTTAAACTCTGACTCGTGTTATCGTAGTTGCAATAACATGCTGTAACATGTTATTGCAACCTATCAGAGGATGAACGTGGTAGTTGTAAAGTTTATCGACCAATTAGAAATACACACATCCTCCGGTGCATGTGAATCCATCATACAACGCACGTATGTGTGTAGCAAAGGTAGAGTTTTTCGCAAATTCGCACATGTACGATCGTGCGGGCACTGGCGGGAAAAGCATGAAGGAAACGTGCCAGCGTATCTTCACGCATCAGCCGTTAGCATCATAAGCGACTGAGCTATTAGTGAAGGTAACAGGAGAAGCGGTTCCGTTTATTCGATTCCGTTTTCCAAGCATCGCTAGGATACGTGTGTGTGTGTGTGCCCTTTTCTAAGCGTTACGCTGATTGCTATCCCTGCCTAATTACCATCAATTTCCCGTAACGCATCTAGTTTCTTCATTAAAATTTTCCTCATTACAGGCGAGACCCCGTGGAATCGAGCCGCGAGGGTTTAGCGTGAATGCTGCCGCACCAGGCTGGCCGGGCCGGGTGGATTGGGCGGACTTAAGAAAGGCTTAGAGTTGCCGGGTTCAAACGAGCGCGCATATTTAGAAACGTGGCCTCCTGCTCGGCATAGTGGCCGCCATCGTTCCGGCAGCTTACACGTCTACTAATCCGTCGTTCCGTCGTGGTGTTCGTACAAAAATATAGACTCTTTCTGCAAACATGTTTTCGAGTGAGCTATAGAAAGAGAGAGAGAGAGAACGGCGACGCTGTAATTGAGTTTTAGAACCATTGGCATGCTCTGTAGCAGGCAACATTCTGCCCCGGCTGGAAGAAACTCGGTCGTACCGGTCGTGTTAAGCTGCACCAACGTCGGTTGCACCAGTGCATTCGGGCCGGATGCATTCGGCAAGGGTCGGGAGGATGGGCACGGGAAGTAGGTAAAAATATTGGAGCACAAAATTGCGCAATTATCTCATTACGGTGTAGTTGGCACTTTTTATCGGCTAGGGTCCGAAGGAAGGTTTGCTGATTCGCATCTACTGCGGCGTGAAATTTAATTCCTAACCTTGCCAGCTCAACCGACGGGGATGGACTGGCCGTACTACCGCAAGCCAAACATAGGCCAGTTTGTTAAATGACTCGTTTGGTGCTGGTGGTATGCATGGCGGATAATCTGGAGAGTGGAGCTGCGACGATGCGGACCATGTAGTAAGTAGATTTGTAGAGCTTGTTTGCCGATTAGGATAGGTTAAATGGTTTAACAAACTTTCGCATAGGAAGGGACTGATTGGTGGAGTGGACAGTTTCTGTTTAAATATGAATGAAACATTTTACAACTTCAAAAAGTGCCAGAAATAGCTCCCACTAAACGAAAATTCAGATTGCATAGCTTTAGGCGTATTCATCTGTTGATAGAATATCGCTTCCACGAGTCTCTCGGTAACAAATTCGCCTAAAAGTATGCAGTACGCGTAGCACAAACGCCTACTAGCAGCTTGTTTGATTCTATCATACTGATAGTGACACTGTTTTCTCGCACGTAAAAAAAGAACCTTACCCAGGAACGCCTCCCAAAGCCGATCCATCCTTAAAGCAGCACTAGCTCACATAATCTGCGACCGTTCGTTTCGCTCGTGCTCTCGTATGCTTCAACCATTGCGCGTCGCTCTTTTGGGCGAGATCCATAAAGATAACCACCCGCAACCGGACCGATAAACCACGCAGACAAAATTTGTTTAGACAATTAATCCCGCACCACAGCGAGCAGCTGCTGCCTGGCTACCGTTCCGTGTTGTGTGAGATCTAATTCGTGCTCTCGAGATACTGGTCCGAAAACAACGCATTTCGGCCACGCTGGGGCGTCGGTAGTGAACATTTCCAGCACATCAACAAAAACCGTTCCGTCGTGGTCAGAATGCGATGCATCGTCGGAAGTCTTCAAGTGGCGGTGGTCTTTGCCATCTGTTGCGTGGATTCAATTTTCGCCTATTGTGAGTTTGAGTGAACGCGTTCGTCCGCGTCTGTCCAAGTGCTTTTGGCGAGTGTGTTTGACTTTCTGCTTTACCGATCTGGATCTTCACGTTGCAGCACCACTACCACTCGAGGCGGTCCTCGCCAGAGTAAATCGGGTTCCACATTCGCTCTCGGCGGGGCAAGCAGCCGGCGCAGGAGACGGTTACAGAGGGGCCAGAATCGTTGGCGGAAGCAAGACAACTATCGAGGACGTTCCTTATCAGGTTTCGCTGCGGTATTTCAATAATCACATCTGCGGTGGATCCATCATATCTCACTCGTGGGTACTGACGGCTGCCCACTGTCTGGATTGGTATCCCAAAAATGATGAAGTCAGTACGCCATACGCACGTCCATCGCCATGAATTCGTGCCATGAACTTATGTCCTTTCGCGTCAGATTTCAGTCCGTGTCGGGAGCACCAACCAGCTGACGGGTGGATCGCTGCATGTGGCGTTCTACTACCATCTGCACGAGCGCTACGATCCGGTGGAGTTCCAGTGGGATGTGGCCACAATTCGCGTCCGAACGCCCATGGCGGAGGGTCCGGGAAGAGTCGCAATTTCGTTGTCATCTTCGTCCGAGTGGGTGATCGGGGAGCCCGTCACAGTGGCGGGCTGGGGTCATCTAGCATACAAAGGCAAGGTCGTCGATAACTTGCAGATGGTTCAGCTGGATGTTGTTTCGCGGGAGAGCTGCAATCAAAGCTGGACCGGCTACATAACGACAGAGTGCGTGCGAGACAGAGCGCGTCTTATCTAATCGTAACATTCTTATCACAGTAGCACATCGTTGCTTCTCGTTGCAGCATGATCTGTGCCGGCGGTCTCGGGAAGGATGCTTGCGCCGGGGATAGTGGTGGACCGGCGGCACAGGGTGGAGTGCAGTACGGGATCGTGTCGTGGGGTGCCATCGAGTGTGGGAACGGTCTGCCGGGAGTGTTCACGAGCATCGCTCATCCGTCGATTCGGAATTTTATTCGCCGTACCACGATGGTGTAATTGTGTCGAGAAATGGTTCGTTTCTCGCGAAGACAGCTGGCCACGGATACAGTCACACACTGTGGAGAGGGTGTGTTGGGGATGGTTAATTAAGATAAAGAACATCGCATACTGTCGGATGGAATCTCACACTCAAACTAATATAAACACGATGAAAAGAGCACAACAATCTCCAGAAACTGTTTGATGAGGTCAGTTCCATCGTGAGAGCAGATACAGAAAAGAAACCCCTTGCTATAATTTATTTAATTCTTCGTTCTTTTATAGCAAATCTAGAGACTACAATTGCAGATCAAAGTAGCAAACAGAAAGAGGACAACCTGAGCCTGTGTGTTACAGGGTTTACTATGTCAAAGCGCTTTTGCAGAAGTAAACATCACACATTTATCAGCTGAAGTCTTCTGATCTAGAGCAACAATTGTCATTTATAGTAATAACGAATGATTTTTTGGTTATCATATAAATTCTAGGATACGAATTTCTTCAATTCCTTCAAAGAAAACAATCCTAAACCGAAAGTAGAATACATTGCGAAGATTGGACAGCATATCCAACCTGGCAAACTCTGTATCGTTTGCTCAACGGTGGAGCTTTTCACAATTTCCCGTGCTGCATTCGCTTTCAATTTCATTAACGTGCTTCAAAGTGTTGCTCCTTAGCAGTGAACGAATCGCAAGGCAAAAGTAGCAAATATCAAGTCAATTGCACACTTGTGTCGAAATTGGATTTATT
This sequence comes from Anopheles maculatus, assembly GCA_002091835.1. NCBI lineage: Eukaryota > Metazoa > Arthropoda > Insecta > Diptera > Culicidae > Anopheles > Anopheles maculatus. Next base: position 49,459 of record KZ062606.1, read on the forward strand.
CGTCGGTGACTCTTGGCGACACCGGTAGACGTCTGGGAGAAATAAATAAAAATCCCGTGTAATTGGCGATAGTTTGTCGTTTAACGAAGCTTATCAGATTTGGAGATGTCTGCCGAAGCGTCAACCAATTGTTTTGCGACGAATGATTTGTTTTACTTGCTTGCTGTGTCGGTATGGTCCGCGCCATTACGTTAATTCAATTGAAGGGCATATGTACACAGACACACCAGCTACAACCAGGAGCCAATCGGGATTAGTGTTGTCGCGTTCGTACAATATGTGTAAAAAAAAACGTCAAAAAGAAACACTTGGCGCTAGTTTGTTGCGTGTGTGTGTGCGTGAGAAGCGTTGTCGTCGGAAATATATTGCAAAAATGCTGTGAAGCGCGTGACAAACAAAAACATCGTTCCACACATCTATCGTTTTCAATATTCAGCAACATCAACACCGGACGGCCTCTCGAACCACATCCTCGATCGATCGATGTTGTGGGGCCTTGAGGTGGCACCATGGGAGGGAAGAAGAAGCGGGTAAGGGGAAGAACCTCCCACATAACTAACCCTTAGCAAGTTGATGGAATCGTATCGTCATCGGCTGAAACACTTCACCGTGTGAGTGCTGTCTTAACGACCCGGGAGATAAAACTGTGCCATTCGCATATTCGAATGCGCCAGTCAGCCCTTTTTTGCATGGATCGGGAAACATACACGAGAAACAGGGGGGAAAATTCTGTCGAAATAAAAACATACACACACACACATCGGATGGGGTCTCACAGTCTTTCCCTTACTCCTCTACAGGGTGGATTTTTCACAATCCCAATCGACGCAATATGGGAAAGCGATCAGCTTCGGTAGTGATGACAAACACTTACCAGAAAAACACGACACTTCTTCATGGGAGATGGCGTATGGGGGACGGTGGGTGGTGGAACGGGTTACCAAAGGTATTCCATTTTCCTCATCGCTCCCTTCCCTTACCTTCCTTTCAATGGGGGGGCATGGTACGAAACTTTGCTCAATTTTGGCGAGCAAAACAAATATGTTCGCTGTCGGTAGGGCCTGCGAATGTTTGGGGTAGGAACTCTGGAGCTGTTTTTTCCCGCACTTTACGGTCGTTCCAAGCAAGGTTAGGTCTGGATTCGCTTTTGCACCCTTTCCAAGGTGTGCCAAACTAGTGTAGAAGCTGGAGATTGAGCAGCAGGAACATCGGCGGTGGGTGTTTTTGATCCTTCAGCGAACGATGACAAAACACGTGAGCAGCATATATATGAAACAAGCGGTTGCTGGTACGGATGAACGGGATAAGTGAACTCCCAGACTCTCACACCCGACCACCCAACACACACGCACGCACCCGAACCCATTGAGTTTTATTTTACACATTTGCGCTCGTTATGAAAATCGACTGTCATCGCACGGGCTCCTTTCGGTGAACGAACTGAACCGACTTGAAAGGATCGTTGTTTGTGACATTGTTCTGTCGTTTAAGGGTTCGTCCCCGGGTACCGCACCAACAAGTACCCCACACGCTTGGATAAGACGGCGAGGATGAAATGTAAATACTCTTGCAACCTGTCGATTACGACCCCCGAAGAAGTCGACTTGGCTTCTAAGCGGAAGGTCGATTGAAACTGTATCCATTGAAAAACATGCTCCAACGCAAACAACATTCAGCCCCCCCCCCGAATTCCCGATCAGCCTCGTAGTCGTGTGTCGCCATATGTTGCTACTTAGTGGCCGAAGAACTCTTACGCAATAACGTCGGTATAACGGGGTGATTAGGACAGATTTGCGGAAGCACTCCACTGACGTTCGGCCTGTTCCTCCGCGAAGTTCATTCACTCACCGAAAAGCATCATCATTAGCAGTGACAATCGTAGCGAAAGGGGAAAGTTTGATAAAGTTCCTTACCGAATAATTGCTTCCCACGTCCACGTGATAGTGCTCGATTGAGCGCGTTTGACTGCTCGACTCAATGGTTTTTGGGGGATCAATTTCAATTAGCAAAACACATCCGGTCCACACAACTTTTACGGTGCTGGTTTGCTGTACTGCATCTTTGCCGAACCACCGAGTCACCGAGGACTCGGAGAGTACGGAGAGTACGGACGCTAAAGCATTTCGGAACACAGAAGCAGAAGCAAAAGTTAGTTTGACGGTTTTCATGTAAATGCAGCTCGTCGAATTGCGGAATGCTACTACAACTACACCACTCGTGGTACCGCTTGGCACAACTTTCCAGACAGCGACACCAGCGGCCATAACACGACATCCGACATTTCGATCCCGCGTACCGCGTACCTGCCGCGGCTATTGTTCCATCAGGTTGCTTGCTCTTTTTCAGTAAATTTCGATTCCCAAAACCGAGCTGGCAACTTGGTTGACGTTTGATTTCGGTGCTAGAATGAAAGATAAACAGGCGAGGCAAACTCCACTACTCCGTTTCATTGGCTTCTTGGTGGAAAACTGGGTTCGGTGTCGGTAAACGGTTGTGCTTGACGTGAACGAATGTGCGAGAGTTTTCCTTCCTCCAATCCAGAGATCCAGCGATCCGGCTCGTGTGAAGTTTTGGGACCGAGCGTTTGTTTTCTGCTTGTGTTCCCATACAACTGCTGCGGGAAACCTTTTCGTTTTTGGCACAATTTTTCATTAATACAAAGTGGATTAAGAGTAGGTGCCCAATGTGGGCAGCCCTCGCGGATTATGTTGCATTACGTTACACGGAAATGAGAATATAAGCGCAAAATTAACGTTTGGAAAATATGAATTCTTTGAAGAAATCACTCGCAGTCACGCAGGTACGCACTACTGCTTAGCATAATTAAGAACCATTCTTTAATCCTCATACCTCGCAGGTTTCGGAGAGTCCGGATTCTGGGGCGCGAAAATACGCGTTCCCTACAGTTTTCACTACTAATTGAGTTAGGCCGCCGGTTTGCTACGGTGTGAACGGGCCGCATTTAATGTACTCGTCTCGGGCCATCAACGACCAAGACAGCCTGTTTCCGTGTATCAACTGAGCGACAGACAGAGACAGACCCACCACCCGTGGGAACTATTGCTGCTACAAGAATACAGTCAGTCGTCCTTTGGCTTTACCGGTTTTGGCTGCATGACGAGCTGATGGAGGCAAAAACCATCGGAAGGAGGAGTAGGCAACCGGACGGGGATGCCGTTTGGTAGGAATTTGATTAAATTCTTGAACTTATTTTTTGTTCTCGGGCTCTCTCTCTCTCTCTCTCTCTCTCTCTCTCTCTCTCTGTCGTTCTTCCTTATGCTTTGATTGTCACAGCGATGAAATCGCATCACAAGATGCGAGGGCAAAGAAATGCCTCTAAGCAGAAGCGATGAAAAACGGAACAGCTCCCGGTCTTTCCCGGAGGGCTAGAAAAAGAGAGAGGGAGAGAAAAAACCGAAAAACGGAATAGGATTTTCCCGAGGATTTCTTCCATACAGCCACCATTCCATTCGGTGGATTCCCGGGCACGCGGGTGGTAAAAGTTTATTTAAGCTCTTTAAATTAATATTCCGTCAGTCGCTCGTACTGCTGATGCTGCTGCTGCTGCTGCTGCTACGGCTACGACTACTGGGTAGTGATGATGAAGTTGGGACAACCGCGAGAAAATCGTCCTCTCGGCTCTGTCCAGCAAGAAGCGCTGGTAGTTGTTTGCCGTAGCGGTGGTGGTAGTAGTGGTACAACAATCCACCACAGATGAGCACAAGTCAATGCCATTTATTTGAGAAGATAATAAACGAAGCACTTTTTTCCCTTTGAGATATATTTTTTTTTGTTTTGGGGTACGTTGAATGGCAACCAAGTTAAGCTGACGGTGATGGTGGAGTTATCCCAGGCCACTAAGTCCCAGGCAAAGCTGCTTTAGCTCAGGTGCCATGTTTGCGCTCGGTATCGGAGCGGGAAATGGGATGCGCGATTAGCTGCGGTCTCGATCAGATTCCTCTGGCGCTTAGAATGATGAAAGGAAACCCGATTGCTGCTTACCTTAACGAGGAGCCTAAAGAAGACGAACGGGCAGCACACAGGATCGGTGGCTTTTCGTTACCAAGCTTTTCGCTACGACGCGAAATGAAAAGAACGTCGCGGGAAGCACTGTGTTTATTGAATATTCGGATCAATTGCGTACGATGTTTGGGAGGAAAGCATCGATATCCCGCGAATGATGAACTTCGAGGAGCGTCGAGGGCAGAAAAGATGGGCAAACAATGACGCGAGGAGACAAACAACGACACTACGGCAACTGTCAAATAAGCTGTAAAGAGATGAAAAGACATCTTGATAATCGCGTCTCTTTGATCGTATGGGTTGCCATGGTGATGATGGGAGCGTGCCAAGAGAAATCGAGTGAGATGTGGTTTTCGTTGAAGAGGACGTGATTTTGGCTGTAGTAATAAACCGACAATAAAGCCGCGAAGTTCTGGACGAGGATTTTCAATTTACGTCAAGCATTGGACGTTGATCGAAATTGGGCAAATGCGTTCCCCCCCCCAAAAACAAACAACTATTCATTTCGGTGGATTAAAGACGTAACGCTCAAGAATCAGTGTCATCGTCCAAAGCGTTAATCTGAAACTATTAGCGAAACTCTTGAACGCACCATCGCTGTAGGACTCGAATGTTCCAAGGCGCACCAGCAGCTCGGGAAGCACCTCATAAAGTCTGCTAATGCAGTGTGCCCTTATCAGTACTTTCGGCAATGTACTTCGCCGTATCGAATCTGGCGCTGGCAGAGCGTGAGGCCGTTTGGAGGGCAATTTGAGCACGGTTGTTGCTTTTGAAAGACATATTCCACCGCTCCGGTCCCGGAGTTTCGTTCCGGTTGTCATCCTCGCTATTGGACATTGTTGGTACCTTCGCCCACGTGTTTACACATCTTCCACCATCGCCGTCGTAGGAAAAGCCCAACAAATGTGTCACTTTGCCGATGTGAACACGCTTATTTCATGTCGTTACCGACTGTGACTGTGTGTGCGGGCTGCTCAAATGGCACCACGGGCACGGAAATGTGCTCGAGCGGATGACGGGTGCGATTTTTTGTCATCAGCCAGCCAACCCAGCCGGTGCAAGCGACCTCATCACCACACTCACGCACGCACTTTCTATTTTAGATGCAAGTAAAGGGGCAAAATGGTGCACAAAAGCGTACAACGACCATACTCATTGCCACTTTCGCCACGATCCGCAAAAAAAAGAAACGGTAGCTTTACGAGACACAAAATGGCGTGAAAGGAATGTTTTGTCCTCTCTGGTCTTATGACGCGTACAGAGGTTGGGCTTTTTTCTTGCGCTACCAGTCGTGTAAGATTTAAAATTACGATAATGATAATGTATTATGATTACTTTTACGATCACCATCATCCCATATTTTATGCGTTGTACCATTTCAGTGTTGTTCCTCTGCATTTAGAGTACTTTCACTTGTGAGTACACACACACAAACAGACGTACAGAAACACGCCAAAAAACGATGGATAAACGGATGACGAGTGGCTTTTACTGGAATTAAACTCGACTGTGTCCTGATCGGCCTGAAAGAAGCCGCCACAACATAAGGAGTGGAGTCACATTTGAAGTCATCTTAACGTACTTTGCTGCCTAATGATGGGACAGTTTTGTAGCGAAAAATCGGATCCATTTTGTTAACCGCTTGCGATACGCCACAGTTCAATTCAAGGACGATGGGCACCATGTGCTTAACTGAATTGATACACCCTTTTAAGAAATCGTTTGTATTTTACGAGTGGCATTGATTCGGTCTAGACATAACTCTTTCGTATTAAATCCTCTTAAAGCAATGTACAGCAACTGTACGAGGTTTCGTGGGCTCGAGAATCCTCCGATTAGGATTGTCTGGATATCGCTTCTTTTGGTTTGAAGAAGACAATTTTGATTGCAACTTCAGGAAGACTTGGTCTACAACATCTGGACTGTCGTATCTTTCGCGATTTGTGTGTAAATTGAAGACTACCCCTAAAGACCTGTCAAACCCTGTACATCCTTTACCTTAAAATATCCCCCAAAAGCATTAGATACTCAAGATACGCTGACTGTACACCGGAACATATTAAAAACGCATTTCTCGGATACTTCCCACAGCACATCAAAAAAGGGGTTTACAAATTGTAAAGAAATTTGTTTGAAATCTTGTTTCGATAGCGAGAGAGAGAGACTATTTCATCCAACAGCTTTTTGCCTTACTGCCCCAAGTACTGTAAAGTGCTGATAGTTTAGTTTTATTCGTCCATTTGTCCCGACGTCGGCAACGAAAAATTCAAGTGTCTATTAGGTTCATGGCATCCATTTCAAGGATCGTTAGCACCGATTCTGTTCCTTATTACCTTTTCACATCAGCCGACATGGCTTTGACAAGAGGAAAGCAGCACAAAAAACTGCACACACTCAGGGAGGACATCAGCGTTCGCTTATGGTTTGGGTCGTTTGTTCGATCTTTGACCTGCCCGTTTGACTTTATGCCTTTCACACAGGACCAGGTTTCCGGCGCTGCTGCTTTTCAGGTAGATGTTCCGCTTTCTTTCCTTCTCTCTCTCTCACACTCTCTTCCTCTATGAGCACATGGACACAGGTCTTCTACAACAAAAAAGGGGTTTCGAGAATGAAGCTTGGAGCAGACGCTCGGCAGAGCGTCATATGAAGGCTATCGTGTCGATAAGGATATCAAACATAATGCTGCCGACGTAAGTGTGCAGCAGTAGCAGCAGCATGATGAAGTCGTTTCGCGATTTCCGTCGCTTGTAATGACATTTCGCTACATTCGTGCAGCACACAGCACGTGTGGTCCACGATTACATTTTAAAACAACTCTGCTGTGTACCGTTGAGGTTAGAAATTTCGCTCCCTCATCACCGTCAACCGCCGTATTGCGAAGTAATGGCCTGTACGAAGTTCTCATCTTTACGACCACTAGGGCGGTGTGTGTTTGTGTGAGTAAAGATTAGACGACCCGCGATGGTTTTTCTTGGAAACAAGCCACAAAACATTCCTTGCGTTTCACGCCCAAACAGACACCGTGGACAGTGGAAACGAATGAAGAACCGAATGAAACGAATCGGTGGAAAGGATTTTGGTGTGGCAGGAAATGAAAACGATACCGTCCCTGATACGATGCGAAACCTTGCCGTGCAGGGCCGCGTCCTGTAAAATGATTGAATTTCGATTTTCCTACGTCCCATGTACTCCTGCCAACTTCAAACTGCCAGTCCGGTAACGATCGTTCCTACAGCATCCGTTGCCAAGACCCGGGGAACAGTCGTCGTCGTCGTCGTCGTCGTCGTCGTCGTCCAAATGTCGTAGACCGGATCTGCAAAATCAAAGGGGTTTTTATGGCGGCGTTTTTGCACCCGATCAACCGGTCGGAATCGTATCCGCGTTAGGGGAAAAAAACCCTCGGTGTTGTTTGGTGTTTCCATGTTGTTTTCTCGCTCTTCACCCAGCGCATCTTGCGGGCAAACATCTTTCCGTTTTGCTTCGGTTGCCTTACGCTTCCGGTCAATCGTTATCGTGAAAAGGCGCCCTTCCGAAGGACGGTTGGACGGTTCGCTCGGAGCAAGGGAAATGAAAAATGGCACGATGGGATTATAAGGAAATGAATCCTGTATTTGATTGAAAACTTTCGATTTCGGTTCCTCAGCCAGTCAGCCAGGCGTCAAACAGTCCCGGTCCCGGATTTACCTGTTCGTCTTTTGATTTCACCCACTGTGGTATGCACAGAGAACATCGACCAACAAGATGGATGGGTGCGCGTGTGTGAGTACGAGCCAGGTTTTATTAGTCTAACGTACTTGAGGGCATGTGGCTTGTTTTCTTCCGTGCCCTTTCGGGGTTTTTGGGAAGCGAAACCTAACGGGCGGCTTATTGAAGTGTGTGCCCGTGTGTTCTGGTTCGTGCACAGCATCTAGGGGTAAATCAAGTTCCTTTAGCACAAGGTGGAAGCGTGAATGAATTCCGATTGAATGATTTCTTTCATTTCCTTCCTTTAGCTGTCGCAAGTCAATCCAAGTGTACGCTACAAGACGAGCGAGTCTTGGCATCAAATTCGATGAATAGAAAGCACGAACGGTACAAGTGATCCGTCTATAAAATTTCTCGTTTGCAATAAAAGCTTAGTGGGAGATTAAGTAAAATGTGGAAATGTGCTGTACCTGTGTATGAATGTGTGAGTGTTTGTATGTGTGAGGCAGCATCAGCATCACATATCTGCACGCAGTCTTGTTAGTGCGGACACTTGAGGTTATTCTGGATGAGGAGTTCAAGGTACCTTGGACCACCATGGGATGCCATAAAAAACGTTGAAGAATTTTGAGAGAATGCAGGTTAAGCATCTTTCTTAATAAAATGAATTCTTCCACTCTGTTTTCTTTCTTTCTCTCTTTTAAAAAATCCCCATTTCCTTAAACAAATCCTTCCGAATGCACATCGAAAGATTGCAATAGCTGGGAGGGGAGCTATAATTCTTGCCGATGCAATATGGAGCAAAAAACTTATTGAAAAGATTGAAAACCCCCCTTCAGCCTAGTGAGGGTTTAGGGTTTGGGAAAAATTAATATCCGCAACTTACGAATTTTAGTGTGTACGCCCGCGCTAACACAAAGATGCCGAACATTTCCTTCAAATGAAAGTCACAAGAAATAGGAGGCGATTCATAAAATACTGTGCGGCTTTTTGGGGGTCTTGAAAGGAAACTAATGTGTTCGTGTGTGTGTGTGTGTTTGGTCGCTCCGGGGCTTAGCCAGAGTTTCGTACTTCGGTAAAGTTTCGAACAAAGGAGCAAAATATTTCACCAATAATCGAGGCACGCTTTGTCCTGTTTTCTCTCACTCTCCTTTCGCTGTGGGCTAAGAATCCAAATATTGCACACTCAACGATGGCGGCAGGTCGCACAAGGTCGCATAAAATACAGCGAGCGCGGCGCGTTTGTTTGAACCAAGCCACCAGGGCTCGGTGGTGGCCCTTTTGTTTTCGTCTTTGCCGAAGCTCCCTGAGACACGGGGTCGCCCTATACTCTGGTGCACTTTCGATCGAGCAAACCGTTGGAACTTCCTTTTGAAAAGGCGCCTTCGATGGCCGCTTTCAAGTCCTCGTAACTGTGTTTGTGGTTTGTAATGCAACGGAAAATGGAAAAGTAGCAACGCTTTTGAATATCGCCGAAAAACTGCATTTGAGGTTAGAATGGTTCCCATTCCAAGAAAAACTGTGGTGGAGGCCCACAGAACCTTGATGTGAAAAATGATCCTTTGGGCTGGCGCGTTTTTCCGTTTGCGTTCTTTTCTGGCCACTGACTGACGCTTCCAACGCACAGAACAAAGCGAGTTTTCCTTGTGTGTTTTGCCGACAGCGAGAGAGAGAGAGAATAATTACTCCTTCACTTCCGGGGACTTCCCAAAGACTGCTAGTGATACATATTTTTTCTTTCAATTTCTGCTCATGCAAAAGCCTGCAACCCGAAAAAAGGATTCATTACTCATACTCCGACCCTAAAACATCGTAAGCGAGCGAGTTATAAACAAGCGCTTCGTCATCGTGCTCCCAGGCACCACGCAACGAAAGATGGCGCGAAAAAGTTGCTTCCTTTCAAGAAATTCTCACCTCACGTGGCTAATACAATTCCAAATGAATGGAAAGCAATAAATTTCCACTAAAAACAAGACATGAGCAAAAACAAAATGGTGGCATACAAAAATGGCCTTTCTCTATTGTTTTGGTAGGATGCATTCAACCAGCTGGTGCAATGGAGCACTAGCTTTGAGCTTTTGTTTAACCGGGAAAAGCTTCAACACGCAGGTACCTCACACCGTACGGAATCTCCTGCAACAAGGAAAGTATTGGCAGGAAATAGTAATTAAGTAATTATAAATAGCCGACACTCGATTGAATACAGATTACGGCAAACTGGGTCCCATTTCGAGCGAAAGGATTAGGTCTCCGCCCGTTTTTCTCGACGGAAAGCGATGAACAGCTTAAGAAATCGACTTTACCCAACCAATAACCACTTATCACCGGGCAGCACGATGGAACCGGTGGAGATTAAGCGAGGAAACGAGATTTTCCCAGCCAGCCGCTCTAGTTGCCGTTGACCGACCGACCGACCGACCGATCGTTTTTCCTTTCTTTTGCCTCTTTCCGTCAGGCTTAAAAGCTCCATTCAAGCGAAAGTGGTAAACATGCGCTCTTTTTGTAGTGCGTTTACCATGGGCTCGCACGAGCAAAAATGTATTTCACGCATTTTATCAGTTGCGAGCAAGGCGAACGGGCCAACGACAGCAGCAGCAGCAGCAGCAAGGAAAAAAAAACGAGAGAAGGGTCCTGTCCTTACCTTGTGGCTCATCATTTGCTTTTAGTCCGCCCGTTCCCACTCACTTTTCTTTTGGGGCGACCGTCTTTGTTGGCCTAGATTATGGAAAATTTCATTTGAGTTTTATTGAGCCCCGAGTTCCTATGCAAATTGAACCAATTCAATATATTTTGGACGGGTGTGTGTGTGCGAGCGCATACAGCAAACGCGTGGAAAACCCGTGGAAAACCCCTATTCACTGAACTGAATGTTGGTGGGCGCTTTCTTTTTTTTGGCCACTTTTTTCGCCACTTTCGTACCGTAGGGTACACAAAACTCTTGATGCTTTTAGCAAATGGACTATTTTCGTTGAAAGCGGTACAAGGGAAAATCGGTGTGGGATGGGCGAAAACCCCCCCGTCCAACAGTGGCAGTTGACCGTGCCCTTTCTTTGCATAGATTTTGTGCGCCACCGTTACTCATATTTCCTAGCTTGGCCATTTCCCGCCTTTTCCACACACACATCTCGCGACGCCTGCCCTTTGCGTCCGATTGGTAGGGCGAAAAAAAGGGAACCCCGTTAGTTGGTCACACTCGCATGCGCGCACTTACTCCCGAGACGGCTAGGCTGGGAACTTTCGGCATGCATTTGCATATCTTGATGACTGGGTTTTGTGCGCTGGTAAATTGCAATACAGCGGTGGGCGCTGGGAGAGTGGGAGGAAAACTGCAGCTTTAAGGATGTAGTTGCAGGATGCACAACAAACAATGGCTTTAGCAGGAATTTCAATAGAATGTAGCTACAATGTAACCGAACTTGATGGGCTTCGATTAAAGCGAATTGAGTTTGTGAGGATTCAATGGGAAATGTGTGGTCTTTTATGGTGAAAAACAGTTCGATTGTGTTGGTTGGGAATATATTATTCCTAAATTAGTTTGGGTGGCTCTTGCAAGGTACTCCAACTTAGGCGAAATCAGGAACAATATTTTATTTTACCCGTTTCTCGTTTCTGGAATTCTTCCTCGAGTTCTTCGTCCTTACCTCCTCCTCTCAATACATGAAGTCTATGATTTCTAATTCTGACAGTTTTACAATGAGTTCCTGTTAAGTTACAAGAGCAGGACACTTGGTTTAGTGCTTTGCAATAGTCGAAATGTTATCAAAACTTTGCGAAAAGCTTATCAAACTTTAGAGTCTTTTCAGAGCCATTCGCATTAAGAGCCAGTTTTTTGTGTGTACGTTTTGACGTTTTGGGACTTAAATGCTGCTAGTTCTCCATAAAAAATGCCGGGCAAAACTAACCTGAGAAAAAACTAAACTGCTAAAGTTCAAACGCCTTGGGATGAGCTAATTTTTGGTTCAGTTTGAAATTTTCTGATTATTATCCTTAAGCCATCTTAGCCCACATTTGAAGAATTGCTGTTTGTACTAATAGTGATAGGATTGATCTCAACATCGAACAAAACTCTGGTCCTTTGCTCTGACGTCGTGCAGATGAAGATCAGATGATGTAAACGTATCTCCAAACAATCAAATAAGTACTCTTCGATCTAAGGGACATCCGATGTTCATCTGCAAATTGATTTATTTAAGCTGTTTAAGTTAGTGGACCTCAAATTTCCCTGGCAGATGTAGCAAATGGAAGAAGCATGGATAAATTACTTGAAAGTGAATGAATTGTGTGAATGCGACGCACCGCGAAAGGTGCTGGCTTCCAACCGGTCATACTACAGCCTGAGGAAACTTCTCCATTGTAAATACCTGTCACTATATTTCCAGTACTCACATACGCCTATGAGACATGGACTTTGTCCAAAACTGACGAAACCCTCTTAGCCGCGTTCGAGAGAAAGATGCTCAGAAGGATTTTTTGGCCCCGTATGTGTGGAAGGACAATGGAGGAGCCGCTACAATGACGAACTCTATGAGCTGTACAGTAATTTTACATGTCATGTCATGAGAATGACGCTGAACGTCCCAGCCCGTAAAGTCCTATTACGTCGTCCACATGGACAGAGGAGGTGTGGTAAGCCCAAACTAAGATGGAGTGATGGCGTTGATGCGTCCGCTTGAATGTCCGGGATATTGGATTGGCAGACGACGACGCTAGACTAAGAGTAAGCCGCCTGTTAAGTAAGTAAGTAAATGAATTGTGCTAGTTATCATAGTTTCCTATCAACTTTGAAGTTGATGACAGTTGATGACTTCAACTTTAGGCAATATAATATACCCAAACGAATTTCTTTTGCTAACTTTTGCTGTATCATCGTATTTCATACACCATAATGAATATGAGTTCCAAATCCAAATTCAACGTTATAAGCACGAGCTTCGACTAAGGAAACAATCTTTTCAGCCATTGTTTTCCACCATTTAGGCCGCACAAAGAAGCGCCGCGAATAATGTATTCGCCCCGGAACAGCCTCCCAACATATTGCCCTCAGTCACGCAATACTCGCCGGTATCAAGTATTCCTCCACACACCAGTTCTATAGCGAGAAAAGTGAAAAATAAGCAACTGTGTTCATTAACACCGATGTCAAGGAAAATGACCATCAAAACCCAAGTGAAAACTGTGTACAGCGCCAAATAGGTGTACAACATGTCTATTATATGAAGCTATTAATCATTTTCCTTTGTGTTTTGTTTTTTACCACATAGAGTGCACATTTAAAGTGAGTTTAAAGTAAACCCCCCGGACGCACAATATTACAGCCGGTTCATCATTTGTACGGGCACTAACGGGGTACATAAATCAAAATGCGGTGTTCTCCCATGTCTCCACTCCGGTCCTCCGGTCTGGATGCTTTTCCTCGGGGTCCATTATTGATTACCGTACCTTGACCAATTCCCACCCAATAATGGGTTCGATTTTCGATTGCTGTTAAGCCCTCCGTGCAAGCCTTGTCGTCGTAGCCGTCGTCGTCCACCCCCTTCTAGGTTAAGCCTGTGTGAAGCAACTCAGGAGTGATAAATCGAAATCTACCCACCAATAATGCAGACAATTTATCCAGTGCAGATTGTCCGCTTCAGTTTCGAGCCTTGTGCGAACGGGAAAAAGGGGAAAATATGTTCCCGGAGCATGCCAAAACCTAGCCGCATCGTTTAACATAATGCGGAAAAAGTAAGGATGCTTGTGTGCGGTTGGTGTGTTTGTGTTCTGGATTTCTCTGGATTACAAATGATGGCCAATGTTTTCTTGCATCAATCGTTCAATCAGGGCGTAATATGGTGCTTGCGATGTAAAAATTAAAGAGGTCGAGCAACAAAAAAAGGGGTTAGCCTCTATAAATCGTGGTCGTGTGCCGAAAGGTCGAATGACATATTGATGTCTGACAGGTTGATCCGTGTTGTCAATGACACAGCACATGTCACAAGCTAGCTCCTGCTGGATGTGCTTGCGACATTCGGATTGCAGCGAGGATGCGCTACGAGCTAAACAAAAAACGAAACGAAGACTTCTGATATCGCCTGCGGACTTGAGTATCAATCCCAGCATCCGACGACCGCACCAAGAGAAAAACTTATCCAAACAACACCGGAAGTGAGCGAAAGTGAGTGCAAAAAAGTCGCTCGGGAAGGAAAGAAAAGAGTGGTAAACGAATCAGCAGCAATAGGATGATTTAGAAGCGTAGCTTTACCAAATTCAATCTTATTATGCACAGAAGATAATCCTGTTTTCCCGATAAAGAAGCCATCGATCGCCGCCCGGCAGCCATGCCCGAGTGTTCCTGGAATCGAGCTGAAGGGATTGTGTTATCGATCGGCTGCTGCCCCAGCGTTCCATCTGTCACCAATAGCGCAAAAAGCACAAGCAACCTCACAGGACCCGGTAGAATGAAGCAATTATGTGAAGTTTCACCTAGCCTGGTGTTTGTGCCAGGCATTTGTCGCTGCTTTTGAACACTACAGTGGTCGGACCACCAGCGGGAAAATCTTGCAGCCATCTGTGTTTGTTGAAGGAATCGTTTTTGAATCAACCGTGCTGATGAGAGGCAATGGGAGGGTATTGGAAAGGAAGGAAACCACGGCGCAAGACGTTGATTTCATTCCGCAAGAAGATGTATCCGAAATGGCATTAAACTAAATGGGCCAGAGCCTGTTGAGGCCTGTCCGTGCCTATTTGCTGTGCCTCGCTTGTCTGGTGTGCCCGGTGACTTTCAAATTTGATGTTTGACACCGCCAGACACCGGCCAGCAGCCCGACAGCTGTCCGTCCGTTTACGGTACAATTACGCTTTGTTTGCGCACTTAACTAGACAGCCAGCCAACCGGCAGCGTAGGCAGCAGAAGAAGCTGCGTCCAAGCACTTGCAATGACAGTCATTAGCAAATTGAACAACTGATCCATAATTAAGATGAAACGATTGCGAGCAATAGTCAACAGTGGTTTGTGGAGGTGTTGTTGCTGCTGCTGCTGCTGCTGATAGCTGAACTGCATGCTCGGCAGCAATGTCTTTGACCGTTTAAGAGGTGCACGGAGCAAAAGAAAACGTGTTTTAGAACTTCAAATGTCAATATTTGACAGATGCGCCCTGCTTTGATTGACAGAAGACAGGCGTGTAAAACTTAAAGTTCAAAGAAGCTTTCCACACACAGCCTACTGGATCCTGCCGTGAACACGCAGGGATCGGGAAAAGATATTGCAGTTTATCGTCCGTGTGCTAAATGACTGTGTGTGGCTGTAAATGAATTGTGTGTTTAACGGGATGGAGCCGCCCGGTGGTTCATGTTTGCGACCAACGGCTGACCGGGGCTCGGTGGGAGATTACATCAGGGATGACGTGTTCGATAGCACACTATCTTTAATTAGCATCGGAACGATGGACAGTGTCTGTAATGGCAGTGATTTAACATAATTAATCAAAAAGGCAGAAGAGGTGTCCGGGAAATGGGCTGCCGTTGCCAGTGGTTTTGATACGCTCCGTCGCCCTCGTTTATCGTTTCCTTGGTCGTTGGTTGAAGCGTTTTTTTTTTATATGTGCTTGGTTTCGCCATTTTTTTGTCCACCAATGTCAGCTCATCTTCTCCCTCGGGGGAGACATGAATATTGACACTCGAGCCTTCGACACCACTAGAGCAGGTGCCTGCCGGGTGGTGAGAAAACTAGCCGGGATTGATTTCCCGGGCACGGTATGGGTGTGAAACTAATACACTCGCACGTCCGGATCGGGCCATCGGAAGCTTCCGATATGTATCGTTTGCATTTCCCACGACAATATGGCTGGCTGCTGGTGGAATTTGTTTGACACGATGAGTTAGTCGTGTGCTAATTATGCAAATTACATGATCACCATGCGACACGGGTCAACACGGAGGTTCTGTTTGCCCGCCCGACTGTGAACAGGGATTTAACGAACGGTTGGTGCTCCCGCCATCATATAATCAACCGTTCACTACTGTTGGCCGGTGGAAAAAAGGTCAATGCCGATCATGTTCGGCAGGATTTGCCAGGATTTCCAACGAGCATGGAACGCACGGGAAATCGATACGGACACAATGCGATTACCGGATACACCGGTTTTGTGGGACCCATTCAACGGTGAATTACTGGCCGTTCTGTTCTTCGCCCGGCGCTATAAAAGCATATTAAAAGCCCACCACCACTGTTAACGTGCGCTCAATGGTGTCAATGGGATTGATAATTGATAAAACCTCCGGCAGCGATTGTTTGAGTGATTTTATAACGCAACCACATGCGTTGCCTGCTCGTGCTCTCGTTTCACTGGTTTAATACCGCGGTCACATCAACGGCGTCCACCCCCAAGAACTGTCGTCCAGAGTATGGAGGAACAGGAGACTACAGGACAAAAAAAATGGACACGCATCGTGAATCCTTTTGAACGGCGCGCTAAATGGATACTTGATTCCGAGAACGACCGAACCATTGCGCCGGTACTTATCGCGTTTCGGCGAGATAAGAAGGATTCTCACACAACCTCACCGAATGGGCTTCCGGTTATTGATTTGTCACTGGTGGCTTCCCGACAAGGGCAAGGCGGGAGTGCGGCGGGAAGTTGTCATCCGTTTTGCGCCGAGAGTGAGTGATGTTCGAGCTCATTAAATACGATTTATGGACACTTTGGATGACATCGCTGTCATTAGCAAAAGTGTTTTCGTCTGGTGCGCGGCGCGACGTGGTGAAGCAGTCCGAATGAACCTCAAACCTCTGGATTGATTTATGGTTATGAGTGACGCGGGGAGAGGGGAGGGGGGGGGGGGGCAGTACTCGGATAGGCGCCATTAATAGCGATAATTTGTTGAGCGATTTTTCTCTCATCTCACAATCGATCCATCCATCCATCCATCGTACTGTGAGGCCTGTTGTTTCGCGCTGCTGTCAACGGACGGCCGGACCCGTTTCCAACTTCCGGCCGGCCCAGAGAAAAGGGGTAGCAGGGGAGGGGGCGGTTGAAGACTTGTACAGTTTCGCGCTTGACAGACGAGCGCTATTTGCATAACACATACCGGATATGCCCACCGAATGACTAATTGTTTAGTGAGCAGTTTCACCTACCATGGGCATGATTTGTGTGTCATGGCTTAGAATTCTTTTCCACAGACCGAGCTGTCGTGTTACTGGGTTCCGCCGTATTTGCATTAAATGTAAATAATGTTTAAATTAACACAATTGACTTGTCACACTGAACCAAACTTGCTAGAAATCGATATCCTCAACATCGAAGTCTGCGAATCTTGAATCCCCTGTCGATTGAGTGCGTGATTCCGAAGAACTAGACCAAACTTTGTACCTGCTTAATAGAGTTTTGTACATCCCGTGGGGATACAGTGAAGTAGGTGTCAAAGCAGGAAACAACCAATTGAAACGATGACGGATTGTGTTTCGTGATCGTGATAGCCGGTTTTTGTTGAAAAGACTGTTGGAGAAATGCGTCAATGTATCATTCATTTCGTGGCACATTCATCCGGAGAGTTCGCCAAGGTGAGCATGAAGAAACACTTGAACTTAAATGCACTTTCCATTCGGCAGGTTGAATGAACGGTGTTGAAACCGTAGCCAGCCAAGATGAAGTAGATGCACCGGTGAGTGGGTAGGATCGTGCGATACCAATACTTCACGCCATGTCTTCGGGATAAACTGCACTCTTGGTGATGGTGGTGGTCCGTTTCTCTCTAAAGCCCATCCGAAGCTGGTGGATGGTAAGAAGAAAAGGAAAAATGTTGCAGGATGTTTTAGGCTTTTAGCAAGTCTACCATTCTCGGCTCCGTTGTCCGTTGTGCGCACGGAAAAAGTGTGCCTTCCAGCTAGTTTGCGAAACGTGCGCCTGCACGAATGGAAATTCCATTCTTCGGAACTCACCAGTACGCTCCAAGCACTCATATTTCTTGCCCCGGCCCAGCGCCGAGCATAAAAGGACAGAAATATTTCTTTGCATGAAGCACCTGCTGGGTAAGAGCCATTACGCTTATGCTTCGTGTTTTGTTCCCTCTACCCCGGTTCGGTTATTGTTGGCACTTTTCAAGACTTTTTCCGGAAGTGCTGTCGGCCGGAATCTATTGTTCGGTTGTTTCATTTGCTCTGCAGCCCACCTGCACCTGCACGCCGTGCCCCGCCTTTATCGAAATTGTGGTCGCCGGATTGTGCCTGGCGAACTTCATCGAACTGCATCGTGTTTGCGGCAATGCTCAAGCGCATCCACACACACACAAAGGCGCAGTGTGCAGTGGCGAGCGATGGCACTTGGTACGGTTGTTTCACACTTTCAAATACCATGTTGAGTCACGTTCGTTCCGTACAATTCAATAATAAACTGGAGTTGAATAATTTTACTACCTTTCGGTACGGTAGGCAAGGGGTTCAGGTGCCGGAACCTACGGACGGGGAGGAATGCAACAATTTATCGAGAGTGCCTGCTCACCCTAACCCATGCTACAAACACCATGCTTTGTTCATGGTTCCGTACATTCCAATCGCATTTAATGTGATACCGATGAGCACTGAACAGAACTTTGCAACACTGTTGAGCAGCTCATATTGGCGTAAATGAAAAATGGTTCCAGGCTGCAAAAACGTGGGCGAAAGTGCACGTTATTAGTTGAGATTCATTAGGGGTTAGTAATGATGTGCCGGGGCTCGAATAAATCAATGCCACTTAATGCTAGTAATGATGGTACTTGATGGATTTTCGCCAGCAGTTCGTGGGAAAGGGTGCACACATGAATGTGTTAAAGTTTTCTATTTATTCGCGCCGATAATCATGCCAAATAGTTTTATTGAAATCGTTTTCGATTGAGCTGATTATTAGTTCTCGGAAGTCCATCAATTCGGTGGTCACAATATTGCTCATTTGGCAGCCAAGCACAACGACCGCTCCACGTGACTCGTGTTGAAAAGCACGTGGTCCCACGAGCGAGTCTAGCAGGCCATTAATCCGTTCACGATCAATCGACTCAACAGGCGGCAAAGACGCGTGGCAAACCCCCCCGTCAACGTGCTCAATTTTAATCACTTAAATCCAATCACCTTCCCCATTTCTAGCCCATTTAACGTATCAAATACTCAACTAGAAGAGTTTGAGAACTAAATTGAAAATAAAGGGTGAAATTCCGTCCCGAGTGGATGCGATAGAGCAGGAAAATCAAGATGATGAATCCTCACACTTGACACCTACATGGAAATATTCCTCTCTCTAATCCGGCTTTTACGCTGCCGACAACGCCACCGAATGGAGACGCCTGGTCGTTCACGAAAAAGCTGCCGAAACAGACCCCCGCGGGCAGCAAAAGCAAAGACAACTAAATTGCAACTGACTTTTCGCGTGCAGGTTTTTTTTTCGGGGGTGTCCCGACGCTTACTGACTAGTGCTGCCAGCCAGTGGATGCGTCGCTTGCCATGAATAGCCGTCGTCGTTGTCGTTGTCGACGAAGCGCTGTACATCCGTCATTGTTGACTGGCTTTACGGGATTCACTCGACTCGGTTGCGTTGCTTGAGGGAAATGTCCTTGTGACTCAAAACAAAAAAAAAAAAGCTAACGTCAAAAAAGAGTCAAAAAACATTCCGTACCTCATCAAGTGAAGCGTTTGTTGGTAGAGGGCCTCACAGACGAACGATAACCATCGGTCGTTGTTGCTGTTGCTGTGTGTGACATCGGCGAAAAGCGATGAAAATAAATCTTACCCATGAACTAGCAGGGACACAATGGGACGGAATTTCACCCTTTATTTTCAATTTAGTTCTCAAACTCTTCTAGTTGAGTATTTGATACGTTAAATGGGCTAGAAATGGGGAAGGTTTTTAGATTTTTGTGTAAATTATTCTGCTTTAGAAAGAGTTGTTAGAGTTTGATTCGTATAATTGCTCCTCCTTGAGCCCTTTTGTGGAAAAATCCTCTGCAGTAGAACATTAGTTTGCGCCCCCAAAAGCAGCAACGATAACCCCTTTTTCGATCCACATCCGGTTACAGTCTAGTCGTGTAGCGTGCAGATTTTACGAACGCCGAAAGGTAGGAGGTTGATGTACGAGTGAGACAGACGCGATTTATCGATCTGTTGTGGGGTTTTATTAAAAAGTTTCCTACGGCGGTCTTTGCGTTGACGTTCACCCCGAACCCCTCGGCAAATTTCAGCGCGTTCGCAAACTAACGGCTACGAAACGGCATTGTAAATAAAAATGTGTTGTTTGTGACTGGTACATGTGTGTGTGTGAGTGGGGAAGAACCGGAACTGTTTCAAAAACCCGTGGAAAACCAATACACCCCCTAAGCAACTAGTTCAACCCCTAAAATTGGTTGGCCCGTTTCAACAGCAAAACACAGTCAAAAAACAGGGCCCAATGATGGAGATGGATGGAGATTTGTAGTAAAATTATGGCCATCCCGCTGGTCTCCCAACACAACCCCCTTCCCCTCTTGCGATCGAAAAAGGGCTGAATTGTTGTTTCGATAGCAACGGACCAGTATTTCCTCGATGAAAAAAGGGGAAGAACGAAATACTTTTTTTCCGATGCGGTATGTTTGCCAGTTTCGAGTGGCCTGCCATCAAATGACTCCATCGAGAGTGGATCAAGGCGCACCCTGCGGACTTGGTGAGGGGGGGGGGGGGGGGGGGGGGGGCGAATAAATTATGTGGCTCCCAATCGTGCGATCGAACCGACAGTGGCAGCAGCAGCAACAGCGATCGAAAAACTTTCGATCTGCTCGATTAGAGCGACCCCGGGATTAGAGCTACGGTGTTCGTTGTTCGTCACGAGAGTTATGGGCAGGGATATGTAAATTATGATACGCTGTTGTACTGTTGGGGGTTCCGTTTCCCCCCCTTTTTGTGTGTATGGATTGTGATCCACTCTCGGGGACCGTGATTGAGAATGATGAGATAACTTGTGAGCGCTGTGATGTTGTTGAACAACTTGAGCAATCTTTCGAGTAGCAACATTTCACCGCACTACAGTGTGTTTGGTTGGCTTTTGTGTGTGCTTGTGCTCACGGAGGAAACTGTTTTTAAAATTGAAAACAACACCCCATTTTCCCAACTTCAAAAACTCACAAAAAGATCAACGACTCATGATCATTGCTTATCTATCCGAAGAACGCTCCGCTTTATGAGCCATTCAGTTTGATGCTTCTGTTCGATTCATATAAATTATGTTCAGCTAAACGGCCGCCATTCATTGTAAATGTTTTGCACTGCCATTTGCAATTAGTCCTGTACTTTTTCATCCATCCTTTTTTTTTCGCTCCAAAACTGTGGTGAAACTGGCCGTGCATTAATCACACCATAATTTGCTAATCCTTCGAGCGGCTACCTCGTGGGTCCATTATCGGGTCGCGTCGTTGTTCCACTGTCGTGCGGCTGGGCCATCGATCACCAATCTGGGGTAGGGTGGGCACGTTTTTCTCGCGTCAATTACACCGCGAACTCAAAGTTTTGCCGGTTTTGAGCAACAGTTTGATAAATAAATTCCCCAATGCTGGCGATGAAACATGAGGGAAAGTTTGAACGGTATCGTGGGAAAGAAAAATAGTGTGGTTTGATCGACTTGAAGCCCCACAACACACACACACACACACACACACGATTGATTTTGTTTGCTCGTGAAAAGTGGCCATTTTTCAAGCGAAACCACACAACAACACAGAACCGATCCCCGTTTTCGGGGGCTCATCCATCATGGAGTGAAGCGCTCCGAACATACTGCTGTGCTGTGTTACATCACCATTCACATTTCTGCACCTTGGTCTCGGGTCTCGGGAAGACGCTGTATTTATGGACAACTCAACGGCCAAAACGCTCTGTCTGTCTTACAACAGAGCCGGTTCGGAAGAAAATCGCCTTTTCCCACTGCGAAAGGGTCAATCGGTTTATCGATTGAGTCGGTGTCGCTGTTCCGTGCAACGTTCCGACCGACAACAGAACCTGCGCAGGCAGGAAGTAAGCGGGCGGAAACGGGCAAACACTCCGCTTCCGATTAGTTGCGAGTAATTTTATTATTTCACGCCAAATTGCTACAAATGCACCGCAGCGAAGTGGCCGCTTCGCTCGAGGGTTTGCATCGGAAAACGAACCGCGGAATGTAATCGACCACGAAAATATGTTTTCCACCGCCGTGTACCACCGGGGGCTTTCCGCACCGTGAACGGCAACAAACAGCGTGGTCGAAGCGTACCACATTTTCCGAGAGGTCCGTTGAAACATATGCGCCCTCCTTTATGGGCAGCGCGCAGAGATGCAAGCCCGTGTTGCAAACTCGGAAATGAAAAGCTGATTCCATTTCCCACACCACACACACACACACACACACAGATGGTCAGCAGGCAAGCCTTTCGGGCGGGTCGATTGCGAAACTGAACGGTGGGAAAAATTGGCCAAATATTTTCCCACAACACTGGCAAAACGGGGATGTGGGTGAACGTGGGTTCGGGAATGTGCGAGAACGGTTGCAAAGTGCACTTTGTTGCAACAAAATGTGAGTGCCAATGAGGATGGTGATTGGGAAATTGTGCTCGGGCTCGGCGGGACGAACGGGAAAAGCTAGGTTGGTTGATTGATGAAATGCTCCTCTAACTTTTCCCCGAGCGTTCTTCGCGTTTTTTTTTGTGTTCCTTCCCAACCATTTTTCCGCATTTCTAACATCCATGGGGCTCGAAAAGAGTTGCAGTACGTGTGTGTGTGTGAAGCAGCTTCATTTTTAATGCATGGCGCAATTGAGGGATTGGTGGGCAGAAAGGTTTTTCCCTCAACGTTTGGCTCCATTTTTACGCGTATGTTTGTTTTTTCCCGCTCGGTCGCTTTTGTTTGCGCTAACGATGCAGTTGCAATTTGTATGCATTTAAAAGAAGCTTAGCGGACGTTGGAATAAAAACAAATCAAGTGGGTAAAGCAAATTGGAGAAGTGGCCTGTAATGCTTTAAAAAACAGAGAAAAGCGAAGAAACAGTCGTGAAAATTAATTGTACAAAGCCGAAAGCGTTTGCGTTTGCATGATTTTCCTGAGCTTCATACGCGATCAACCACTAGAACCCAACTTATGCACTTACGTACTTGTGTGACACTGTTTGCGCTTCAGCAAATCAGTGGAATTTTTGAAAAAGTTTCGAGGAAAGGTTCATTACAGTTTTTAAAATCGAATGCTCTTCCTTGTTACATTTAATTGCGAATGTTTTGCAATTAAACAGACACACAGGAATTCGCTTAAATTAAATCACATTGCGATGGTCGCATACGAAAGCTTGTTGCTATGCACGGCTCGTTGGTTTTAGACCTTAACTTTTTGTGCTTTTATGTGTGTGTGTGTGTTTTGCGGTGTATCGTAGGTTATTGAAGTTACGTCAAAGCCACATTAGAGAGAATATTCCCATTTGATCGTCATGGAAAACCAAAAACTGACCCAAAACCGTTATAACCTCATAGCGGTGTGATTAATAACGTACGGCGAGGGAAATAAATGTGTTCCATGTAGACCGCACCCACACACACACACACGCATGCCTCTCCCCAACGCCTCCCTTCGACATCCTCCCGAACAGCAAAGCGCAAAAAACCCCTTCGACGACACTAATCAGCACGAATTGTAATAAATGAATTTTAGTGTTGACTTTGCGCTTGTTGTCGTTTGCTGATGGTGCACCGTGGTCCCGCTGCTTTTTGGGGAAGGCTAACATAACACAAATTAAACGCGCCACAGAGCTAGCGGAACCCGGGCAACCCTGCTGGAGCAACAAATAAAAGTAATGCTCCTAACCGCGCTGCTCGGCTCGGGTTGAGGTTTGGAAAGAGAGGGAAGTGCGCGGTGGCGGGTGGGTGCAGAAAAATGACCACAGAAAAGCCACCGGCAGCGGCGAGCCGGCCACGTTTTGCGCCCACTGCCACAAACAATTCGCATTCGCTTGTTTTCGATTATAATTCTCATTTATTTCATACTGGAAGTAATTTATTGTACAATAAATAACCAATGCCAGCGACGCGTACACAACACGCGCTCGCACACACACACACACACAGACAGAGACAGAGGGTCACTGGCGGTGGTGTAGGAAACAAAAGGGTTTTAGGATTGAGGGGAGAAGGCGAAGGTTGGAAGCACACCCCCCACGGGGAGAACAGAAACAGATTCAAACGAGGCAAATGAAGAGAGCAGAGAGAAAAAAATCCATTAAGCATAGCTCACTGTTGGATGGAACAGGGCAAAACCAAAAATGCACTTCTCTACTAGCAAAACAAAAACATTAACTAAGAAAAACTTTAATTATAATTATTTATTACATTCTAGTCCCAAAGACGTAAGCAGCAAAAGTAATTATAAAGCGTATCGGAAGTGCAACACCTGGTGCATCACATCTGATTTTAAAGCTATTATAATTCTGTCAAATATTAAAAGAATTAGAACATTGATACTGGTATTTCGTAGAACAATTTATGCTCTACATGAAAAAGATCAAGAAAATTGAAGACGATCAAGAAAATTGTGTCAAAAAATCAATTGGCATTTTCAAATATACCAATATGCGCCGTTGAGTATGCAATCCGCAGTACTCTTAGATGTAGTCACCATGGAAACGATTGTAAATATGCTTCCAATCACAATTTAAAATAGGTCCAAGAGTTATACGGTAGTGTAGGATAATACGGATTTAGCTGAATTTTTATCTGAAATAAAAATCGTTAAGTAACTTAAGGCAAGAGTGAAAAAAAATCAAAGATTAAGGATACGTTTAGGCTCACGAACACAAATATTGAACGAAGTATCGATCTCTGTTTGCCATCCTATCCATCATGCTGCACAATTTGAGGTTAACTGTAATAAATAATAATTGTTGAATATTTAATAAAAAATATAAGCTAAACAATTGTGCAATATGTAAGGACGAATCTAAAGACATCACAACCTTAAGAGAGACCCTCGATAGCATCATCAACGTATCGTATTCGGTGACAACAAAGATATAAATTTTTTAAGAAACTTCAAGAAACAATATTATCCATGTAAGTTAAAATAAATCAGTTTAACAGCTTCGTCTGTTTGTCTTGAGTTGATTTTAAAATGTTCCATAATCTACTACAAAAAAGTAAAATGACCTAAGCATTCTCTATACAAACCCACAGTGAAAACCCCGACAGTGTCCACGCAACGGCGACCAAGTGCAACCACGAAATGTCTCATTCCACCAGAATGCTACTCAGTCCAGCCCGTTGAGGGTCCCGGAAATTATATTATTTGCTAAAGACGACTAGCGTTTTGTTTCGACGCCCTGAGCTGAGACGATCTAAGTTGGGGCTTTTTTAAACCATCCAGATCGGATGAAAGCAATCTAACATCCAGGAAAAAGGAGTCTTTAAACTAAAGCTCCAAACTGGTTGCAACCAGATGCACCTTTCGCTTCATGAAAGGGTACCACGATGGGCATAAAGTTGCTCCACTATTGGGCAAGTTAAGATGTAAAGAAGATTCGGCATATTTAAGGCACCCAATCTGCCCACAGACACAGACACGTGCTGAAAGTAAAGCTATCTCCACTTGCGTTACTTTTCCCGCCCTTGTGTCTGCCGCTCGAGTTTTACTCTCAATTTATGGGCTTGCTAAAATTATACGCTCGATAAAAGCCTTTTCGGATGGGAATAAATCTCCTGGTCGCTTACTTGCTCCTACCGCCCTACCGGAGGGCGCTCCAGACTGGTGGTGGTTTTGGAGATGGTTGCGGTGATGGTTAAAACAAATAAATTTTATCTACATTTGCTCGCTCGGTATGGGATGGAGTGTGTTGTTGAACTAAACAAGGATATCATAAAACGTCAAATCAGAACATGGCTCCCTGCAAAAAGGAGGGGGGTCCAGACATTGGAATTGGGGGCATTTGATTCCCATTTACACTGGGAATTGCATATATTAAAGCCATCTTCACACATCGTTAAAAAGCAATTGAATGTAGTTTCGCAGGAAAATGTTATGAAATTGATAAACAGAAGGTTAATTTTTAAATCAATAGAGCCGGACGGATTCAATATAAATCCCCCAAAATACACGCTTAATAATTCGCTTTTCGGAAATTCAACCACCAGAAACTTGTGCCACATCATGGTGGGTAGACGATCCGATCTATTTGCAATTATACCGGGCTTGGACGCAGCTCAGCGAGCGAAACCTCGAAGTTCGCAAAAGTGACCTAAAAACCGGAGGGTTGCCCATCCGGCCGCACTGACACAAGCTAACGTACACTGATTGGATTATATTTATGTGCTTTCGATGAATCATTTATGAAATCATCTTGGCCACACATACACACACACAGGTAGGGATTACTCGATTCGATCTAAAGTACATTTAGTGCGGTTTTTGGAGGGTTAGAAATTCGACAGCAAAAAAAACCCTACATCCAGCTAGTGAGATGTCCCGAGGGACCGGAGTTCATCAAATTGCGGAAGGAGTCCTCCCCCTATGGACAGGTGCTCCTTATCGATCGGCATTAAAGCGTAAGGATAATGTAATGTGTTGCACAGTTACACGGGGAATTGTTACAAAGCCGTCTTCAGAATCGCACACTTCTAACGACCCGATCCAAAGCAAATGCGCCACACATGTTCAATAATCGCTACCGAGAACCGGCCTTGGAAAACGTTGTGTTAGAGGCGGCAAATTCGGGGCAAATTTTGGGTAACCGAGTCACGTCCGAAACGGATGTTATTGACGAGTGCAAACAGGGCCAATAGGAGATTATTTGTATGTCTAATTTATCCACGCTTTTTTGCCAACCCCAAACACACACAAGAAGGTAAATACACCTGGCGCGGGACGGACCAGTATGAAAACATTACCATCGCCACCAACTGGACCAACTTACGCCCCGAGAACTCAACGATGTAGCCGTCAATGTTTTTTGTTGGTTCTCGCTTATCGAAAACTTCTCAATTATTTCCGAATCCAAGAAATCTGCTCTGATCGCATTTTGTTACGAGAGTTTTCGCTTTCACATCAAGTAGATTACAATGCGAACTTTCTGTACTCCGATCTAGATTGCACTGGCCATTGTTACTTTCAATCGAAGCAAACACAGAGCGAGAGCGAGAGAGAGAGCGAAAGAGCTGTTCTTCATTCGTTCTTGTCTGCTCCGGTAGCTGTTTGTGCGTTGGTCCCGCACCGAATATGCCGAAGGTGGGTCAAAACTTTGCATCATAAATCCTAATCCTAGTTGGCGACCAACTTTCCCAGGCTGGCCGCCAGTTCTTTGCTTGTTTTTTTTGTCAAACACTTTTATGACCTTTCTTCACTTCGCCCTCCTTTCCCGGGGCTTCCTACTCTCATTTCAGAAAGCGAAAAGTCCAAAAATCTCTCCGGAAGAATTGCTGTAATTATTTCTCGCGATACTTTTTGGCCGCCGGCCATATTTGTTATGATTTGAATTATCACCGATTTTTTTTTTTTTGCTGTTTCTCTCTCTCGCAGCGAAGCTCTTCGACAGGCGGAAGCGGAACGATGGGCAGAGCAGCAGGAACAATTTCGCGAGAAGGTTGCCCTGGAGCAGAAGGAATACAACCAGCGCCGAATGCTGCTCGTCGAGAGCGTTAAGTTATTTCGCAGTGAGTAGGCCAGGCAGGCCTTCTTTTAATGGCCTAGAGGATGCCTTTGGTCAGCAAAAAAGCATCGCTCCATCGAACAATAAGTCTGACGCACACACACACACACTTCCTTCGCAGGGCTCGAGAAAGCTGCTTACGACCACGGGCGGCAGTTGGCCGACCGGAAAGAG
>KZ062606.1:77033-95346 GCA_002091835.1 Anopheles maculatus
AGCAGGAAGCGCAGGAAAAGAGTTCGGTCAGCTGGACGCTGGCAGCCGACGAACGGAGCCCACTGACGCAAGACCCGAGCCGGAAGCGAAACACGAGAAAAGATCTGAGAGAAACCTTCCGGAACATAGGCGAAGCTTACTTGCCAACGGTCTGTGAGGCGCTGGCCGTGCTGGAATCGATCCAAGACAGTGGGGACCCAATGTCCGGAGAGGTCGCGATGGTGCGGGACGAAATCCGGAAGTTCATTAGCGATTCGCTGGACAGGATGACCTTTCGCATCGGGAGCAACATTACGCGCGATATGGAGTGAGTGAGGGAGAGCTTTCGGGACACACAATAGGGTTGGTTTTCACACCGTTCTTGTGCTTTCGAAGGACGCTGGATCCCGTGATGAGTGACTTCCAGTTCCAGGCGGACAACGTACTCGCGATGTATCTTTGGAGCTTTCGTCCGGTTCCACTCGCACCAGATTAGTGAGCATCACGAGCCAAAGTGCTTTTCTGCAACTGTAACCTTATTCATCCTTGTGTCTTCTTCTCGTCCATCCCGTGAGCAAGTAATCTGCTTATGAAAGTTATCAACATGGTCCCACTGCGCCTGGTGCTACATCGTCCACCAGAGCTGGAACTGAAGGACTGTCTTGTACGTGGCCTTTGGCAAGCGTTCGATCACTACAGTAATATGGACCCGACGCACACCATTCCATCGCTCGAACCCGTGCCGGAGCTGATCGCCGCCCAGGAAGTGGAGTGGCACGAACGGCAAGAGGTAAGACGGAACCGGCTGACAGCGTTGCGGAAGCTACGGGAAGATTACGAGAGCGAAGAACGTCGTAAACAGGCCGAAGCGGAAGCGCTCGAAGCTCAAAAGGGTGGCCCAGGCAAGGACGCGAAAGCGGCCGCTCCGAAACCAGACAAATCAGGCAAAGGAAAAAAGGGAAAAGCTCCCAAACAACCACCGGTCCCGGAGACGGTTCCAGCGGTGATTACGGACGAAACCGAGGTTGACATTGACGGGGAGTTCGAGCAGCAGGAAAGCGATCGATTTTGGGCCACGCTCGCTGTTGTGTCACCGAAATCGCTTCCCCTCCGGCAAGGATACATCAACCTGCGGGAGTATGCCATCGTCGGTGGCGTGTTCAAGCTGGCACGCTTCGACAAGCTTCCGCAACCGGTCGAGCTGAGGCCCGATTTCATCTACACCAACGTTCCGGTTGGTTTGAGGTTGACAGAAAAAGGGTTTCGTGCGTGTGGCGAGAGCGACGAGTTGATTAAAATTGAGCTGCAGCTACCGGCCCACTGTCACTGGTGGGAAGAGCCGACCGTCTGCTGCTGGGAATCGTGGGAAGCGAGTGACGCATTCGACCAGCTTCAACCAGAAGTTCAACAGTTTCATCTACAGTATGACGAAATCGAGGCACACAAAGCGACACTCCTGTTTGCGGCACCCGACCATCGCATGTCCCGGACGCTCATCACGCAACCGAAGCTGCTTCAAGACTTTAGCCTTGTGGATGTTCCGGTGGAACTGAGACTGCACTATCTCATCCGCGAGCACCTGCTGCCACGCGTCCCGCAAGGATACCGATTTCGGGCGGAGTTGAAGCGTTTGTACACGCTGCTGATGGAGCGAACCGCACGGCAGAAGGCACGGGACCGGGAGCAGATGGCGCGCGACGGGATGATGCAGAAGTACGACCAATTTCTCACCAAGAGCCATCAGGATCATGGAGCGCCATTGATGTTGCTGTCGGAAATGCGCCTTCCAATCGATTCTGATATTGACATCGGGGAGGGCAGTGACGCAGACACCCGGGACTCGTTGGTGGAAGGCGCTCGGGAGGACCAATTGCAGGAAATGGATGAAAAATTGCAACAATTTTCATTGGCAGCCTCGGATGGTGCGAGATACCTGCATCCGCCCGTTCCACTCTGTCAGCCGCTCATAATCGGCTGGTACGATGGGGCCGAGACGTGCCTCGCCGAGCTGGAACAGGAAATGGAGGCACTCGTGCAGAGAATGGAATCGCCCAACGCCATGCTGGACAATGATTCCAACGAGCAATTGTGTCGAATGTTTTCCACCCTGGTGGTGCTGTTGGAGCATCTGCGCGAGAAGGAACGGCCACACTTGCCACCGCTCGTGCCCGTTGAGGATGAAACGGTCGGACATCCGGCGTCCACTCGGCCCACCTTCGAGAAGCAACGCAAGCGGCGTCCGTTTGAGATTCGCACTACGAAAAAGCATCCGCTCGGGCTGGGTGGTGCTCGAACGCGAACATTATCCGGTGCGAGTGACGCTTCCTGCACGCTGGAGGACAAAAAGAAGCGCAAGCGAAAGAAGTCGCTCGACAGTGGCACGGCTCACCGGGACGAACACTTGGCGCTGCAGGAAACGCTGGCGCACGGGTCGGCGATTGGCAGATTCGGAAGTTCGCAGGAATCGCGCCTGTCGCTGATCGAGCACGAACCGGGCCGATGGTCAACGATGCCTATCCGCAGCCAATCGTACGATCCGGAACAACGGCTGCTAACTTTCTACACCGATCGGTTGGGAGTGTATGGGTTGGCCGCACGGAAGTACTGCAATGTCCCATTCGTTCACTGGGACATTCGACGCCACGGGAGAGTGTAAGTGTATCGAAAACTTCGGCCTGTTTCACTCACTCGCTTTGTTCCCCTTCTAGTGCTGCCCTTACCACCGCCGTAACTATCTCCACCAAGTTCTTGCAAATCGTATTCTACGTAACGTCGCAAGGCTTTCGAGTGGAGCTCCAAGAGCACAGTAAACGGGACGCGAAAAAGTTCCCGGATGATGATGCTCCACCCGTTCCAGTGTTCCCGGCCGATGGTAGTACATTCACGCTGGACGAGCTTGAAAAGTTTCTTCACCGAATCAACGTCCACGTGTTTCCCCAGGTGGACACCTGTTTCTACGTCTCCGGGCTAGAGTCCGCATCCCGTCCCAAGCATCCTTCAATGGAAACGCACAATTTGCGGTGCTTGGGCGTGTTTTGTCTGACGCACAACTTCCAGCAGTGTCTGTGGAACCGGTACGCCAATCGACGCACTTCACTCGTACTCAGCCGCGAGCTGATCGAGGGCCGTAACGAGCCCGACTTCGGTACCGTCATGATAACGCCACTTAAGTCCCAGCACGTCGAGGTGGAGGAACTCTGCTCGGATACGCTCGAGGAGATCCGGCTGGCATTTCATCCACGGCCCGAGGAGCAAAGTGTGAGTGTAAATCGGGGGCAGAAGCTTATTCGTGTCCGCTATAACGGGGTAAGATTTTCTCGCGGGGGTTTTCTTTTTTCTCTCCTCATAGTACAATGCGGATTGTTACGGCTTGCTAAAGGATGGTCTGGAAGAGCCGTCGCGCAAGGTACTGGCCAAAACGCCACCCCTGCTTCAATGGAACGTTGGGCAGCTCCTGCAGAAGCTACGTCTGCTTAGCTACTCGTGAGCATACACTTCGGCTGCAAATTGTAGTCATTGTAGGGCAGACCGCGCAATTCGACAACCGACCCAGTCATCATCATCGTTCGTCGAATCGAATGGCCTATCATTAATGCATTACAAAATCACGCCAATTGCAGTCAACATGATGTTCGTACACGCCATTTTCGGAAAACGCCAACCGGCACGAGACACACTGACCATTACAATTGTGAATCACTTTCCGGCTTTCCGGAAAGGGCCACGAGGCTTTCGAAATCGTGGTGGTCAGCGTTGGCGTTTTGAGCCGCATTGGCTTTCACTTGTATCGAGGCTGGCGTTCATTCGAAACCACCAACAAAAGCATTAATCATCGTCATGGCGGCTGTCGGACTCGTTTTCAATCCAATTACCAATTGACTTGCTGCCACCAATACTCGCACACCTATACGGTCGGTCTATATCGGTGGTCGCGTTTTTGTTTCTCTCCTGTTTTGTTTCTTTGTTTATCATCAACGGTCAGTCGGTCGGCTACCATTAGCGTCGAATGACATGCACTGTAATAGCGAGACAAACAGCCACAGAAAAAATTGTACAGCGTTAGTGCTTCCTCGGAACTAGTCGGCAGCGGAACAGCGTACAGAAATCTAAATTATCCGTTAGGTTAAAGCATCTGATGTATTTTTGATGTTCCTTTCCCCGACAGTCGGGGAAATCCGTGGAGCAACATAGAGCAGCTGGAAACACTGAAATAATGGCAGATGGTGAATTGATTCCCAGGTCCACCAGTACACGATGACGGCCCTCGGACGGATGCACTTTGTTAAACAAGGGCTAAATATGAACCCATTACTCAACCTTTCAGAACTCTGGATTGATTGATATTTGGTGATGGAAGGGCTATGAATGATTTAATGTCCGAAGGTAGTGTAAATCCTCGTACCTCGTCAATTTTGAATGTTTATTTACTTGCCGGAAGCGAAAACGCGAAGAATTGCGCACCAATTTGATGTGCGATTGATGGTTTTTATGGCGCGGTGGAATTGGAAAAATCAATCGCCATTTTTTATGTTTTCAATAAGCTCGTCAAGGTAGGCGGGTGCGTCCATCTTTATGCTTAAATTTCCATCTTACTTTCATTGCTTGTTTCATTGCACGCACTCACAAAAGCATATTATCAAAGCACAAATATTGTTACACGAAAGCTTGTTCGTCAACAAACAAACAAACCGACCAACAATTGCATCGTTTCAATCGATCTTCCCTGTCGCTGTTGCGTTCTACTTTCGCTTGTATTATCGCTTTAAAGAACAATCGATTGGATGGATAAACAAAGGAATTAGCAATATTCTTCCCCACATACACACACACACACGTGCGCACGTACACATACACTCAACTACAGCAACACAAAGTTTATTTTCGTGAATTGTTCCCTCGTTAGCTCATGCTCCAGTGCTCTGGTTTTACTTCAATGTTATTCGTACCGGCGTTTCTCCAGCGCCTTCCCTTCACTGATCCTGTTTCCTGCCTTTCCCGATCTGCCGCCACGCAACAACAATCCATCGATAGCCATCCGATTGTGTTTGGGCGTTCATGTTGGTCAAATTTGTTCGATCAGATATGTTGATTTATGCGCCAAACTCTTTGCGGGGTAGTAAGTTAGTGTGATGGTTTTATTTCTGCTTTGCTGTTTTCTTTCGCCGCGTGTGTGTCCTGCCAATTCTTCCCTTGCTACACCCACACTTCCTGGTAGTGGGCACACAAAAAAGGAGCGGAATATTCCACCCTTGGTGGAACGCCGCGAGCAGGAGATGACAATCATCAACACCGGGAGCGAATGGGGAGAGTGGGATAACAACTTCCTCATCGTTCCAGGACAGAGGGACCCCCAATACATGGCCCCGGAAGAAAACGAATGCTCCCGATCGCTCTATTCAAACAGGGCGCGCATAAAAATATATGTTTCGCTCAATTCCGTTGCGTGCGTCGGAGTAAAACAGAACCGAGAACAAGGGTGGGTCCCAATAGAAAAATGTAGCCCAAAATTCGGTCCCGAAAATAACACGATCGAAAAAGTTTTCACATTTAATATCGATTAAAATTTGTTTTTGTTTAACTTTTCGCTACTACTGCTGCCCCGGGTGGTTGGTTGGTGGCTGCCTGAAGGAGAATCAACGCACCAAACGCTCGGGATCGACTTTTGCGACTGTTGTCCCCATTTTCCCGAACACCCTTCCGAGGGAAATTGATGGCGATAGCGCGGTAGAGAAGGGCCTCGTGTACCATTATTATCTTGCATAGTGGTACCGTTCCCTTTTGCAAATGTTGTTTTTTTTTTGTACACCCCTCAGGAATTTGGATCGAGGCCTCACCATCCACCGCACACGCCACCCCCCACGAAACAATGGATGGGCTGTAATAAATTTGATCAGTAAAAATTATATTGATAAATTCAATAAATTTCCTTATCGCAGCGGTCTGCAACGAAATCGAAATCGATTGTTCTGCCGCCAACGGTGGTTCGATGTACCGTCAGGATGAACCTATTATGGTGCGGGCAATGCGTTGGAGCAGGCGAAAAAGAATGCGCCAACAGTACATCCTTCCTGCCGGCCGGCATTCATTGACTTTCGGGCTGAAATTTGACCGTGTGGCCACACTGCCATTAAACCACGCGGTGAGTTATGGATGCGGTCGGCTGATGTTCGGGGCAGGAGGGAAAGCAGGGAGTGAACAACAGTCCTTACCGGTATAGGTCGGGTCAGGCCGTTTGTCTTGTGTGTGCGGCCAGGTTCGATATACGAGCAGTGGCAGTAGCGCTACCCTACCCGTTCAACCGATTGCCACCAGTTGGGGTTTTTTGCTTTGCTGCTTGACGTATCACATAATTAAGTTATCAACAGGCCAGAAATGAAATTTACCGCTACATAATTAGAGAAAATCAATAAATCACCTCACGCGCCACCAGGCGTCTCCATCGGCATTTGAGTTACCAGGCGTCTCCATCGCTGTTTGAGCTACCAGGCGCCTCCATTGCAACCAGAACCAGAATGTCAATCGATTACTTTTGTGCAATAAATTGTTTCCATAAGAAAAAACTTTTAAAGCTTTCTTCGGGTTTGATGATTCGGGGTTTCAAGTAGATGACAGTCTCGTCGCTGATAGTTTAACTTTGCTCTTTAACCTTGCAAGCTAGTTCAACCAGAGCGAGCGCAACGGTAGCTTCTCAGCAAACCAGAAAGACCAGAAAGTAATCACTTTTTGGCACCAGTATGACAGCAACCAACCACGTCACGGTTTCGAAAGACGCCGAGAGAATGTGTGTCGTCTGTCTGTGGTCCGCTCGCGTAGAATGACCCTTCGCAGTGTTGTCAGCTTGTCCACACACACACACACACACCATCCATCATATTTTTCTGCACCGCCCTTTTTCTGGTGGCCGGAGCTTTGATCGATAAAAATTAATGGCAGCTAAGACGGACTTTGATAAATGAAGTGCAAAGGTAGCGCGGAGTGGCGAAGCGCGAGTGGTCGACACCTGCCAAAGCATCGATCAACGCTCGCCTCGTCGTTCGTGTTCGCGCTTGTACGCGGAGAGATAAGCCGAAGTCACTTAATGTTTGGTGTGAGATATTTTTCAAAAATTAAACATCATTTCCCCGGGGGGCGCCACTGGAAGGATCATCATCGAACTAGTCAAGGGCAATGACAGAGAGAGAGAGAGAGAGCAAAAAAAGGCAGGAACACGCTTCAAAAATGTATATCAATCGCATCTCATGAATAAATTTATCCTTGGCAGTATATTTTCGAATTTGCAAATTTAATTAAAATTACATTAATTATCATCGTCGCTCGTTGGTCGTCGGGGTGGTGGTGGTGGCCCAATGTGTGGGGGATGGTGCGTCGCGCGATGGCCACGTGTGACTGATGTTCAAAATTGATGCAATTAATATTGGCGAATGTCATACGGGAAATGGAACCAGCATACATATATTGGACTCTGCTAGTACGTGTGTGTCCGTGTGTGTGTGTGTGAGCGTTGCTTTCTGTGCGCTTTTTTATTCATCTCGCTTCGGTTCACATTGCACGGTGCTTTGTGTTGTGCAGTGAAGCTTCATTTTTTGTTGTTGGTTGGGGTGAACCACCTAGAACGAACTGATTCGCCAGTTGCGTTCAGTGTCTCTCGCGTTGAGCTGTGGAGAGGACTACGAGGACTTGCAATTGCCAGCATATATTTGGTTTGGTTGCGCCCAGCTGTCCACGCCTAGCATCGGTTTGAAAATGGATGCAGCCAAAATGGAGCCGTGACGGGCCGGAATGAAAAAAAAAACCCCAGAACAAGGCTATAATCTCATTTCACTCGCCCACTCGGGCTGACCCCATCGCTGGTGGCCACATGGGTCTTGCGGATCACAATCACCGGACGTGCCTGGCAGATGGAAGCCGCCCGTGGTGGCCGTGCCGAACTGCTCGGCGAGAAGAAGTGTATCCGGTGTTTCCGGTCACCAGCCGAACCGGTTGCGTCAATGCGCTGGGCGAAATTAATGGAAGTCATCGATTACGATTTGATGCATCGGGCACAGGTCCTCAACGGTGTGTGGGTGTGTTTGCGTGTGTGTGTTTGCGTGTGTGTCGATAAACGACGACAGGCACCGTCGACAGTACCCGGGGATCTCGGGACAACCTCGCACGATTGGGCTCATAAATGAATTCCACTTTTGGACACCGTCACATGTCCACCCGTAGACCCCGCGTACCTGTAGAACATTGTGGGGGGGAGTGAGGGGGAATGTTGGGGCAGGGGGACAGCATTTTTGAACGTTAATTTCATGTGCGAAATGTCGGTGCGAGTCATCGAGTGAACCATGAACTCCTGGCGAAACCTGTCTCGACACAATAAATAATGAATATCGAAAAAGTTAATTAGTTTATGATCGGTCACAGCTGTTTGGGACGGGAAAAATTGGGAGAAAATTGCTTCACACACATACACAGTCACACAGGAGTAATGCAAGTGGTAAAAACGGCACAAAATGCACGGCCAAAAAAAGGCTTCTCTCAAGAGACTCTTTTAAAGCGATGCATTCGAAACTTTAATGTGTTTCGTTTTATGGAAAATGTTTTCCACAACAAACTATTCCAAAAAAAGTCACCCAAAATTCGCATCACAACAGCTCAAAGCACTCAGAAAATTTGTCCCCCCCAACCACAAAAAGTGGATAATAATATCGTGATGAATGATAATCAGTATAATTTATAGCATTAGAGCTGGGAAAGAAAGAAAAAAAAAGAATCTCCGTCCGTTAACGACGAACCCTGTGTCCAAGGGTGTGAGATCCTTTGATCGGGAGGAAAAACACCACCTCCGCCAGCGTGTTATTATTATGCGGACCGCTGAGTTCATCTGGCAGCGGGCAGCCTATAATTCTTTCCAATTACAAGCCACATTTAGAAATTAATTTCTGCAGCCATCGGCATACGCTGCTGGGAAACCGTCCTTAAAAGCATATGTCAGCAGTTTTGATGCGACTAAATGTGATGCTTTTTGTGTCTGTGTGTGTGTGTGTGTGTGTGTGTGTGTGTGTGTGTCGTATGGAAAATAGCAACTCTGCAGAGCGAGAGAGAGAAGGGAAGACTCGGTAGAGAGAAGAAACAAGGCAGACGGGAGGATAAAATGTAACCATTTTATGCAAATCCACACAAATCGCTACCTGAACCGAAAAGTTTCATAAATCTGCCAACGATAAGCCCCACCCGTCCCTTGCCACCCTCGCTGCATCCACGCCCCATCCCATGCGTGCAAGGTTTTTCGCATGAGCGCATTTTGTAGTTTTCTGCGAATGATTTTTCTTTCATTAGTCAGGTGTGTGTGTGCATGGTCGTCCGCGTTTTGCAGAGCGCAGAATTACCGCCGCACACGCTTAATAAAACAAAAATCTCTACCCTCGGAGGTGGAAAAATATGGATATTTATCCAGCGTTGTGTGTTGGTTGTGTGGCAGATTTACCGTGTCTTCTCATCGCGTATCCCTGTGACCGGAGTTCGTCACATTGTTTGGCATTGTTCTACCACCGGTGGGTGTTATATCGGTTTGTTGACTCGTGTTGTGGGGGGAGGGAATGTTCGTCTTTCTTCTTCGCCTTTTTTCTTTTTGTCGCACACTCATTCTTGCGCACACGATCGTCACAATGTTTGGTTGGTCGGGCATGCAGAAACGGGGAGCGTTGGAGAGCGCTCAGCATTGTCAACAGTCGCGAGTCGAGGCTTAGAAGGGAAATTGAATTGAATTCAATTAAATCAGCGCAACATTTTCCGCTCTAATTTT
The DNA here is from genome assembly GCA_002091835.1 of Anopheles maculatus. Lineage (NCBI taxonomy): Eukaryota > Metazoa > Arthropoda > Insecta > Diptera > Culicidae > Anopheles > Anopheles maculatus. The sequence goes on from KZ062606.1 coordinate 86,800, forward strand.
CACTTAATCCTTGGATCTGCGTTTGCTCAACTCTCTGCGCACATACACACACACATTCGTGAGAAATTATAACTCGACACACACACAAAAAAAACGTCCCCCAACGCCATCTTGTACAAATCCGTGTCCCTTTACTGTGTGCTGTAAGTTGCAGGGAAATGGCGGGTTGGCCGGATGGTAGGAAGGTACTGTTAAGGGGATTTATTTTCCACATTTTTATCACCTCTCGTTCTGCACACACTCACACAGGCACACACAGACAGTGACATTCTCGAGCGTTACACAATTTACAATCTTCCTTTGCCGAGAAGATTTCTTTTCGAGCTTGTCATCGAGTGCTTGTGGTGCTTGGTTTGGTCCTGGAAAAGCTAATGGACGCTGGCTCGGTCGGTAAAAGGGCCTGTGCAGCGTCAGCATTTCGTGAAACAATCATGACAACGGCAACGGAACGACGATCTCTGCAGTGTCCCTGGTGAGCGTTGGCAGAAGAAAAAGCAAACGGACAAACAGTGATGCTTCGACGACCAGTTCCAAGGTCCAGGGAACACATCCAGCGGAAAATAGTTTGCTTCCATTCTAGTTTCACTTCTATTGCTACACAAACACATACTCAAAAAGTGATAAAGTTGTTATAGAACTTCGTGAGCGCAGGAGAAGCATGGAGGACGGGCAGAGCATAATAGGAGAGCCACCAACGGCGGGTACCGATTGTCCAACGACCGAGCATTAGCACCCACAAGATGGTCAGATGGTAACGGGAAAACCCGGGGATCGAAATCAGCCACGCTCTGGCAGGGAGTTGAGCGAAGAAAATAAATAAAATTAATTATGTCAATTACCACAGTGCCATGATAAAGTGTGCGGCCATTTATAAATGTCCGGAATGTTGCTTTTTACACGCTCATTTCTGTACATCAGAGTCCGCACGACCGGGGATGAACACAAATTTAAAAATTAGGTGTTGACTAAGCGACATCGGGAAATCCACTTCCGCTTTTGCCAAGGGGGCTTGGAGAATAATGTGTGCTTCTTGTACCGAGGAACGCTTAAAAGCTGAAGAAAGTAACACAAAACTCGAACGTCACATTATGACCGCCACGTTATCCGATTTTAATTAGTTTTATCTGTTCCCTTGTGCTCTCCGAAGGACTCCGTGGACCATTAAACGAGAGCGCTCCTTGGGTGAGTGGGAGAGAGATGTACGGGCTAGTCTGAAGTTGTGGCCACCTGCGTCCCGTGCACGATTTGTTGGGCGCGCAACACTTGGCGGCACTGACCTACACCGTCATCGCAACGTCATCCCCAAGGTAATGCACGTATCCGGCTCACATCCCATCGCATCGCTGGATGGTGTTGGTGCACATGGGAATGGAGCCTTCTACTGCTGCTGCTGCTGCTGCTACGGATGTTCTCTCAAGCATGGGTAAATCACGTGAGGGAGCAGCAATCCCTCGCATCTCCAAGAATGCGCCGACGACCAACAACAACACGCATCCCAACATCCCCCAAGTATCGAGCTTCCAACGTGCTCTCATCGATCTCTCGCAAGTACAAGTTCTTCCCACCAGACCAGACAACAACTGCAACATCCGCTGGAATTCCGTCGCACAGGATCTCATCGCCGAGTCACTCATCGCTTCCAGTGGGAAACACAGAAGGGGAAACTCCGAATGGGTGCTTCGGTGAGTTCCCGACATTCGTTTCGTACCGTTTCGACTGGCGTTGCGCAGGACACGCAGGCACGCTCTGCATCGTGTTTTCCCTCGCTTTCGTTATTTTGCTTTTTTCGGGGACGGCAAGCTTGGGCGTACGCGTTTGTGTCGGCGACATGCTTCCATCAAGCGCCATCAATTCCAGTCGGTGTGTGGCACGGTCGTAGCGCGACACCCCCTGGAGCAGCTGCAGCAGCCGAAAGTGATGGTACGTCCGTAGTGCGTTTTTTGTTCCCACCCAGGGAGCCACAAGGTTAGCAACGGTTCGCGTGTCGAGTGTAGTTCGGGAAAATCGACGCCGAAAAACCTCAAAAACGTGTGAATTGAATCCTTCAAAGTTCGAAGTCACCTGTGTGTGACGGCAGCAAATGTGTAGTGTTCTTGGATATGCGTCTGCAAAGAGCGAATCAAGGTGTGTTTGTGTGCGTGCGTGTGTGTGTGTGTGTGCTGTTTCCCGGTATTGGAATGTCCTGCCCACCCACTCAGCCAGTCTTTTCTTCCCAGTAAGAAGGGGTTAAGTGAAGGACAGACCTTACTGTGTAGCCGGATTAAGTGAAGCACATGAATTGTACGGCTGTACGGATTAAGGAGACGACTCGGCTGTGCCTGTGCCGTGTGTGTTGGCGTGTGTCGGTGTGACTGCTTGTGTATTATTTCACGCTAAGAATATTTTTACGACGCACTTTACGCGCCCACCATGACTGTGGAGCCGTTCAAGGATATGCCGCCACGACCACAACCGTACACAACGACAGCCGGACGGACGGGTCTGGATGTGTATAAAAGTTTCACCTGACACCATAATCATAATCTTCGTCGTACGGCCGTCGGTGTGCGTGGAATAATTCATGAAGTTGTTACAAGCAACAGCCCCACATCCAAGCGGAAGTTGGCGAGTGTAAAGTCGGGTGCGGGAAAATGAATGATTATAATAAGTGCGCTCAAGGTAAGAATGTGGCCAAGTGCATCGTGTGGCCGCGTCGAAGTTGCAGCTGAAGAAGTAATTTTCCAAACCAAACCTACGGTGAGAAAACCCCGTAGAATGCTAGCGACGGAATAACTTTTATTGGATACTGGTGGAGTGTTTGTAAACTAACGGTTACCTATAGTGGCCTTCCTGAGGGTGACTCTTAAGTGGATTAAAACTAGTTTGGCTGGTTGGTAGGGCTGCGGTTTGCCGAGGACAAAAAGCACTCGAAACTGGACCACCAACTTCAACTCCACTATCCGCTGACTAGCTTATATCATGCGAACGTACACACACACATTCTACTGGGACTACTCGAGCGAGGTCGCCCCATCTTCTCCCACACGAAAAATCAGCACAACGCTTCTGGGAAAATTAATGTCCACGCTGGTAAAAGTTGCGTCTCGTGCGCTGTTTGTTTCTCTTAGAACAAATCTTCCACTTCGTTCCGAGCAGCGGTTGACAGCCCAGAGCGCACGGATGGTAATTTAATGCTCACTGCTCAACTGAGAGGTTGCCAAAGAGAGGTTGTAAATATCACCGGTCAGGAAAATGGCACGATTGTCCCTTTGCCTAATAGTACGAGACGAACATGAAACTTTCTGCAACGACACAGTTCCACATTGTGAGTGATATTTGAGTTAAAAGCTTCCTGGAGCACTCGTCTAAGACCTCGGCTGCAACTCGCCCAAACCCAGTACAACGGTTTTACAAAACGCTTTCTCATCAAAGTCATCAAAGCGAATTCTTGATGGCAAACTTTTTCGAGTGTAACATTCGTACGCTCGGTACGTAGGGAAAATCTTTGAAATATTTCACAAAGCACAGCAACTTAAGCTGAGGGGTTGTTGCTGTTGTTTCGCTTTTTTTGAAGGAACTCGTGCAACATTCTTCATTAATAATGGTTGAATTAAATTGCCACGAGCAGAAAGGGCTTCGTCACGCCCAACAACAAGGGAGGTTAGGTTTCACTGCTTAAATTATCCCACACAGATTCACAGCGTCGAATTGAATTATCTCGAACCGAACCGAACACACACACCACGTCACCACGTTCACATAAGAAGCACGTCGGGAGAATGAATTAATGCCAAAAAAGGGGTTATTTGCCCGTACGATTTGCAAGACGCGGATCGGATACGGCCATTAAGTCATTAAGAAATGATTTTTCGACATTTCGTTGATGGAACGCGCTTTCAATTAAGATGGCGTCTTTGGGCAGAAAAAACTTTCTGCCCCGGCGATAAGAACCAAAGGCCAAGCGTCTCCGGGCCGAAACGTTCACAAACTGTCAACTGTCAGTGTTAGCGACTTTTCCGGATTTTTGTTTTATTTTTCCGTTCTTGTGTCATTTGTTCCGCTACAATCATTCCGGTGCCAAAAATTGCGAGCGTATGAAAATTTTATTTCACATTCCAGGCCTTCGCTACCGTTCACGCCATTCCGGCCAGGCAGCAAGGCACGTTTAAACACAATAAGAACGCTAATAGAGCCTGTTTGTTTCTCGCTCTCCATCTCGCTCTCCATTTCTCTCTCTCGCTCTCTCGCATGGTGAAAAACGTCACAGACCAAAGGACCCGAGTAAATTATGCCGGGGGATGATGGAAGTACAACAAACGGGGGAATAACGAAAAAAAAAAAAAATCGCGCGTCTATCTTCAGATCTATCATCACCTCATTTAAAGCGCGGCATCTGAATTCTTCCTTGCGTCACCATTGCGTCCCCTCCGTCCCCCTCCTCCTCCTCCTCCTCCTCCTAAGGAATGGTGACATTTTTATCCATCGCACACCATCTTTAGCACGTAAATGCGTGCGACGAAAATCATGCAATCCAAGGTCCAACGAACACGCTGTGCCAGGGCTCGATGACGCGACGGGGTGTCAAATTTCGCAGCTCGTCCTCATCAAAATGTTGTTTCCTTCTGCTACTTCCTCTTGTTCTGCTGGTCTTATCCACCCACCCCAAAAAGTTACCTTACGGTCGGATGCGCCCTTACGGTGCGAAAATGCCCGTCAGCAGTTGTGTATCTTTTTTTTTTTTTGGCCGATTTTGGTCGCCGGCCTGCGCCCGTTTGTCCATTGTTCATTGAGTCCAAAGTTTAGGTATTTTCCTCGAGCCTCATCATTTTGCATCACGATGCTTTCCTCGGGTAGCCATTTTGTGCAGCCTGTCCGTCGTCAAGGGAAACATTCCCGCTTCGTGAGCGGTACAGCGCACCGACTAAACGTTAACGGCAGCACAAAAAATGGCATCTTCTGGTGCAAAATTGGAGGCGCACAGTGAGATCGAAGCACGTTTCTAAGGGGTCGTTTTCATTTGAAAAAAAAAGAAGAGCAAGGAAAACACACACCCATACATAAATCGGCCCAACAAAAGGCCAGATCCTTGCCACCACGCAAAGGCAAACGTCAAGCACTTCTATAGAGGATCCGGTCGGCGATATTTGTTTATCGTCCTGGCCTTCAAGAAAATGACAACAGCAGCAGCAGACCTGATGCTTGATGGTCCATCTCTCTCGCTTTCTCTCTCTCTCTCTCGCTCTCTCTCCCATCGCCCTTTCGATGCCCACGTGAAGCACCATTAGGCCGTAAATACGTACGTTCTAAAAAGGCTTTCCACGTTCGATCCTGCTGCCACCAGCCGCGCCACGAGGAAACCTGTCTCGAGTGTGTGTTGGCAAGAAAATGGAAGAAATTATCGTTTGCTCAGCCATGCAGAAATTGCTGCAATATGGAGCGAAACAAAAGCGTGCTCCGTGCACCGTTTGCCGAGTACGTAGCGTTATTCGTGGTGGACTTGCTAGGACTCGTGCACCTGCTGCTACTACTGCTGCTGACTGGCCTAAGCATCTGCACACTCCACCTGTCTATATGTCGCTGAGTCAGGTGATTTATAAAAAAACACACTCACATACACACACACACTAAACCTGATGTGAATGGATAAGGTAGAATGATAGCGGAGAAAAAATATTGATGTCGATCATTATCATTACATCGTTGAAGCTTACATTCCGCAAAATGCAGCCCAAAAAAAGGAAAATAAATAAACGCCAAAGAAAATCTCCCGAACCCTCCAGTAACTTCAACTCTTGGCTCCAAGAGAGAGAGAGAGAGAGAGAGAGAGACCGAGAAAGCAATACAAATTAAGAGCGGGAGAAGAAAAAACGCTGATTGAATGGAGGAAACAAACCAAGAGTCCAGGTGGAAAGCAAAGACCTTTTTCACGTCATTCCACAAGGATAACGATGACAATGTTGTCGATATTGGGCACGGGAGTGTTTTCATCGTCGGCCGTCGGCCCAACGATACGGCTTTCCCTGTGGCAGGTGTTTGCTCCAGCGTCAGGGTGGTGACCGGGATCCGAACACTAAAGTTCGTACTGCACCCAGCAGCAGCCAGCCTTCGGATGTAGTTTATCCTAGGATACCGGTGCCAAACACGCCCGATACGTACGCTCTATCTTGCCGTTCGCAATCGGGAAAAGGTGCACCGACGACCGGCCGACGAATAGAAGGGCAATATTTTTCGCCGACGTTGACTCATAAATTATGTATGAGGTATTTCCATCGGTCTACGATGCATCATTAGTCTGTGCTGGGGAGAGTGGAAGGAGTGAAGCGGGGAATGGGGGGAGAGATATGTCTTTTACACGACAGCAAATACAAATACCCGTGCATAGCGAGCGCTCGAGTGTGTACGACCCGATCCACAGCGGGCATGGTCGCATGGGTGCAAGTCATTGAAGGTTTTGCTTCGGTGCAAAAGGAAATGCTGGCGCTGGCAATACTGATTTTTTCCAATTTTTCCATCAAGCTGGGACATGGGACTGGGAAACGAACGGGGTAAAGAACAACAACCAAATGCTGATGGTGAAGAGCTATAAAACAGGCAAGGTATTGCAATCCTGCCACATGATAACCCGAGATGGTTATCGAGAGTATGGAGAGATTGTTTTTTTCCCCTCTTTATTAACTCACAGTTACAGCAACATTATGAAAAGAAAATCATTTTGAACAGATTTCCAACTCAGCATGAAGAAATTACTTGTACCTACTTCCGATGTTCCTACTTTGTTGTCTAGATCAACTACAGAGGACTTTTAAACGATTGATGGCCTAATGGCATCGTCTGTCAATCGTATCGTTGGTAGGTTCTGTAGGCTATATTATTAACAGATCTGATGATTAGCGAATCTAGTTCAGTGAGGTTCTTGTGTCGTTCGTCACCAAGAGTGTTTTAAGTAAACTCAAGCCCTTATATCTTTGTTGTGATCGGTGGTGACATTTGATTCAAGATAGGCGAAGCATTAGATGACGTCTAAACTGCGATAATAACATTTTCGCTCTTGTTTCCATCGTGAAGGTTTTGTGGTCCTTAGCTAATCCTTTGGTAAGCTTATGCTAAATATGATCATCTACAATTAGTGACATCTAAGCCATCAGCATACGCAAGGATCCAGGTTGGTAAAGAAGATCCCCGAATAGTCCACCTCCGAGTCTTGGATGATGTACTAATGCGCTAGGTGATTGCTAAGGCCTTAAGAGTTGTTCATCTAGCTTTATCTTCGTCGTCTTCTTTGCACTACAGCCTCAGCAGGTCTTGGCCTGCTATTTCTAGCTTTATGTAGCTTACTTTTACCCATATCTGGATAGTAAGTGCAGCGTAATCCAGCTTAATCTGACATGTCAAAACGGTCATTCTAACAAGCCTAGTAAGTTCGGTCGAGTTTTCAAAACTAGCTCTTTATAGCTTTTGCTGCTTAGCCCTTATCTTGCAGATTTCCGACATTGGTGAAGTTCTTTTTAGTTCTACAATGTTACTCTGGTAGTTTCCAAAAATGTCTTCTTCAAATAAAGATCGCTTGCTCGATCTCGTAGTATTAGGGAGAATATATTGTCATCGCGAAGAACTAAGGACGAGCTACAGAATTTCGGAAGAAAAGCGTAAAAGAATAATCCTATTCTAAATTGCGATAACTTCAAAGCGACATTTGCAATAACGCCTAGGGTCTTGGGACTGCGTCCCTCGTGCTAATGATTCTGCCCCCTTTGCGCAGCCGTGAATTAGACTCAATATTTCAGTTAATTTTCAGTGTCCACTTTTAATTACATTTTCACACACAGCCTAGACCGGCTGACGTTTTGCGTCAAGCCAGATAAGCGCCATGGTGCCGCCGCTCGTTTTTCTCGCCTTTAATTATCCTCCTATCGTGCCGCATTTATAGGCGCACATTAGGCAAATATTCTTCTGCTGTCGAGAGATGAAAGTGGGAAGCCAGAAAAAAAACACACACTGCAATCGTAGAAAAATTACCACCGTAGACGGACGTCGGGGAACGATGGGACATAAAATTTAAGCACTTGTCCGATTTTGGACGCGAATTGAGGATTTTTTTTTTGCTGCGACAGGCTGTTGAAATGCTAGGCTCGAAATTCATTGGAAGAAGACACACACATACACAGCGGCTTTGTCCGTGGACGCTAATTCGGACACTCAAATTTTATTTCCGCTTTCATCGTCTAATAGCCATCCGTTACAGCTGTGCTCCTGATGCGCTGTACGCCAGATGAAGCTGGCAGACGAAAAGGCAAGTAGCAGCACGGTAAATTAGAACGAAACCGTACTAAAACGCGGCTGACTTTGCGTTTCCCTTTGTAGCCACATTAAAGGTGAGCTTGTTTTATGGAGCTCGGCGAAGAATTACTGCCACCGAGTTTCTCTTTATTTCGCCACCGATTCCGAACAAGTGATGCTTCAAATTAAAGTACGCAAGTTTTGTTCTTCCAGCACACAAGCAACACAGAGCAAAGCCGGATTGCTACCAGAGGGTGACGTCGCGTGCAATGAGTTGCATTTGCGGTGTGT
>KZ062606.1:101481-126938 GCA_002091835.1 Anopheles maculatus
GGATGTAGTTTATCCTAGGATACCGGTGCCAAACACGCCCGATACGTACGCTCTATCTTGCCGTTCGCAATCGGGAAAAGGTGCACCGACGACCGGCCGACGAATAGAAGGGCAATATTTTTCGCCGACGTTGACTCATAAATTATGTATGAGGTATTTCCATCGGTCTACGATGCATCATTAGTCTGTGCTGGGGAGAGTGGAAGGAGTGAAGCGGGGAATGGGGGGAGAGATATGTCTTTTACACGACAGCAAATACAAATACCCGTGCATAGCGAGCGCTCGAGTGTGTACGACCCGATCCACAGCGGGCATGGTCGCATGGGTGCAAGTCATTGAAGGTTTTGCTTCGGTGCAAAAGGAAATGCTGGCGCTGGCAATACTGATTTTTTCCAATTTTTCCATCAAGCTGGGACATGGGACTGGGAAACGAACGGGGTAAAGAACAACAACCAAATGCTGATGGTGAAGAGCTATAAAACAGGCAAGGTATTGCAATCCTGCCACATGATAACCCGAGATGGTTATCGAGAGTATGGAGAGATTGTTTTTTTCCCCTCTTTATTAACTCACAGTTACAGCAACATTATGAAAAGAAAATCATTTTGAACAGATTTCCAACTCAGCATGAAGAAATTACTTGTACCTACTTCCGATGTTCCTACTTTGTTGTCTAGATCAACTACAGAGGACTTTTAAACGATTGATGGCCTAATGACATCGTCTGTCAATCGTATCGTTGGTAGGTTCTGTAGGCTATATTATTAACAGATCTGATGATTAGCGAATCTAGTTCAGTGAGGTTCTTGTGTCGTTCGTCACCAAGAGTGTTTTAAGTAAACTCAAGCCCTTATATCTTTGTTGTGATCGGTGGTGACATTTGATTCAAGATAGGCGAAGCATTAGATGACGTCTAAACTGCGATAATAACATTTTCGCTCTTGTTTCCATCGTGAAGGTTTTGTGGTCCTTAGCTAATCCTTTGGTAAGCTTATGCTAAATATGATCATCTACAATTAGTGACATCTAAGCCATCAGCATACGCAAGGATCCAGGTTGGAAAAGAAGATCCCCGAATAGTCCACCTCCGAGTCTTGGATGATGTACTAATGCGCTAGGTGATTGCTAAGGCCTTAAGAGTTGTTCATCTAGCTTTATCTTCGTCGTCTTCTTTGCACTACAGCCTCAGCAGGTCTTGGCTTGCTATTTCTAGCTTTATGTGGCTTAGTTATACCCATATCTGGATAGTAAGTGCAGCGTAATCCAGCTTAATCTGACATGTCAAAACGGTCATTCTAGCAAGCCTAGTAAGTTCGGTCGAGTTTTCAAAACTAGCTCTTTATAGCTTTTGCTGCTTAGCCCTTATCTTGCAGATTTCCGACATTGGTGAAGTTCTTTTTAGTTCTACAATGTTACTCTGGTAGTTTCCAAAAATGTCTTCTTCAAATAAAGATCGCTTGCTCGATCTCGTAGTATTAGGGAGAATATATTGTCATCGCGAAGAACTAAGGACGAGCTACAGAATTTCGGAAGAAAAGCGTAAAAGAATAATCCTATTCTAAATTGCGATAACTTCAAAGCGACATTTGCAATAACGCCTAGGGTCTTGGGACTGCGTCCCTCGTGCTAATGATTCTGCCACCTTTGCGCAGCCGTGAATTAGACTCAATTTTTCGGTTAATTTTCAGTGTCCACTTTTAATTACATTTTCACACACAGCCTAGACCGGCTGACGTTTTGCGTCAAGCCAGATAAGCGCCATGGTGCCGCCGCTCGTTTTTCTCGCCTTTAATTATCCTCCTATCGTGCCGCATTTATAGGCGCACATTAGGCAAATATTCTTCTGCTGTCGAGAGATGAAAGTGGGAAGCCAGAAAAAAAACACACACTGCAATCGTAGAAAAATTACCACCGTAGACGGACGTCGGGGAACGATGGGACATAAAATTTAAGCACTTGTCCGATTTTGGACGCGAATTGAGGATTTTTTTTTTGCTGCGACAGGCTGTTGAAATGCTAGGCTCGAAATTCATTGGAAGAAGACACACACATACACAGCGGCTTTGTCCGTGGACGCTAATTCGGACACTCAAATTTTATTTCCGCTTTCATCGTCTAATAGCCATCCGTTACAGCTGTGCTCCTGATGCGCTGTACGCCAGATGAAGCTGGCAGACGAAAAGGCAAGTAGCAGCACGGTAAATTAGAACGAAACCGTACTAAAACGCGGCTGACTTTGCGTTTCCCTTTGTAGCCACATTAAAGGTGAGCTTGTTTTATGGAGCTCGGCGAAGAATTACTGCCACCGAGTTTCTCTTTATTTCGCCACCGATTCCGAACAAGTGATGCTTCAAATTAAAGTACGCAAGTTTTGTTCTTCCAGCACACAAGCAACACAGAGCAAAGCCGGATTGCTACCAGAGGGTGACGTCGCGTGCAATGAGTTGCATTTGCGGTGTGTTTTGTTGATTTTCACCCCACACGATGCTTTGTTTTCGAACGCACAAATCGTTCGCCGCTTTTCTTTCATTTTCGGTTTCGGAGGGAGGAAAAGATAAGGAACAAAAAATCCTGCCAACTCCCACAACATCTCGGCCACACGAGCACACGAACATCGCGACGATAACGTGCCCGGGACACGCGAGCCCTTTCTGAACCTTTTGCTTTTATTGTGAGCCCCAGCCCGGTTGATCCCGGCCATCGTGGGCGAAACAGTCCGGAAGGTGTGGTACATTGTCCACACACAACCGGGCACACTCGTCGACACACTCGACTCTGACCCCGTTGGCCATTGTTTTGTGCGACACAATTTTCCACCAACTTCCTGTCTCGCAACCGGGTCTCGCTCGCTCGCTTACGTGACTTGTGAATTCGTTCGCTCGTTCACAAGGATTCGCGGCCAGTGTGCGGGGACCATGAACAAATGTTATTGAAAAAGTTCCGGAAATCAGTCGAAAATAGAAGTGGAGTGCGAGAAGCGTACCAGCAAATGGGAAGGGAACAAATAAAATCTTGCAACGTACATCCGCCTTCCGACACCGTCACTGTGCCTGAAGAACTCGCGCCACAGCATTAAATGTTGGGTGTGTTAATGTGTCCAAGCGGAACTGGAACGACCCTGGCACGAAACGCTGTTTACCTGACTGACTGAGATTGAAAGGTGTGACTCTTCTGGTGCGCGAGTACGGTGCCAGTTCCCTGCGGCCTACCAACCGATCCGATTCGATCAGTGACGGACGAGCGTTGGTCAGTGGGCTAACGTAGTTCCGAGCAGTTGACGTCCAACAATTTATCATCCACCTGCTCTACTAAGCTTGAGTTATGCTTCGTAACCGGTGGAGGACACACACACACCCACACACACCCACACGCCCACACTGGAGCTTAAAGGGCCAACGAATGGAAGCCAGTTACTTCGAATGAAAATGTAAATTCCTTCCCATGATTGATGATATTGTTTCGGGTTTGATCTTGTTGCTCGGAACCGGTAACCGGGTAAGCATAAAGATGTATGGAAATTGGCCCAGCCGTACCCTCCGCCTCTCTGTCAAAATGGAACGTAAACAATACATGTTTGGACTACTGGAGAGCTTTTTGGAGTGACATTAGACGAGCTCAAATCGATTTCGCCTCACCGATTCTTACGCCAGGCCAAGTCTGAAATAGGGCCTGCAATACAATCTGAATGCCTGAGGGCTTTATGCTTATTACGGCCATAAACCAGTAACAAGTAACAAGCGCCAGGTTCAAGGTCAGGGATGTGCGGATCCTATTACGCCACCGAGCACAGGACACTTACGTACACGTGCTCCAATAACTCACCAATCAAGCAGAACTTTTCCACCAAAACAAGGTTAGGACAACCTATGCTATTAGTGTTTGCTCAAGTAGCTGCCTCTAATAAAACAAAATAGGTCGAGTGGTTGTTTCGGCCACATCCGCCGCCCCCTTCCTGGCCGCTTTTCTTTTATCGCGTGCCATCAAAAACCAATCTAAATTTAAATTTCCTAACGATGATCACTCAAGAATCTCCGCTCCGCTTTTGACAATTTTGCTGTCAACTAGCTCCTCCAGCAGTGGCTCCCAACAATGCTCGCCAGGTATTGACAGTGTGGCACAACTGAGGCATAGAAAATGCTCGGCCGAAAACAGCGAGACAGCGTGCGAGGTGAATTGTTTCCTTTTCCTTCAAGGCCACGATCATCAACCGGAAGGATAAGAGCGTGCTGCTCCGGTTCCGCGGGGATTCCGCCAGCAAAGGAAACAATTTTGCAACTCCAAATAACATTGGAATCTTGGAATCTTGGGAGAGGACACGGCATGAGGATACGGGGGAGGTATTTTTACATCACCAACAACCAACCACCCAACCAGCCGGTTTTGGCCGAGCGAATGTAGGCGAAAGAGCAATTTGCATATATTTAACCGTCCAATTTATCAACCCCGGCCGAAACAGAACAGTAAACAGATCCATTTGTTATAACAGAACGTCTGTCGGACTTGCTTCAATGTCCGACGACGACGACGACGACGACGATGTGGACGAAAATCGGACATCCTCGGCAGGTCCACGTCCAAGGATGGTCGAAAACTCGATGCTACAGCATGAAGCATACGGCAGCACCATTAATCAAACAATCACACACCCTAACAGACCCACACACACACACACATTCCCAAATATACAGCTCAATCCAAGGCACAAGACACCAGATGCCACTGACCACTGACACTAAAGTCACACATGAGTCACCGTGGAAGTAATGGATGAAGTTCCCTTCATCTTCTTCAGGACGGATGTGATTGAATGGGCGAAATTTATCTACCAAACGGGGTACGCGCCAATCCTTGGTCGTCGGCCAACCAAGACTACTTTAAAGCGCCGCCTCGCAACTTTAATATCGGCGCTCTGGGCACGCTCGCCAGTTCAAAGCCAGTCGGGTGAACAGCGAAAAGGGATTAACTTTGGGCAATCGGAAAATGGGGTTTTCGCGTTTTGTGGACGACCGTCTTTGGACGACCGGTTTTTAATCTCGGGTTGAAATGCGCCGAGAGGATGTTGAAATCGATAACTGTCGATGATGAACGTTACACTCCATTAACTCTTAATAATTAACGAAATTGATGCTCCAGAGTTTCCCCGAGGGAACGGTTCTTTCAATTGCCCATTCAGACGGTCGCTGCCGATGACAGATAGAACAGTGTGGTTGGGAAAAATGGAAAGCTTTTTTTGTTTGTTTCTTGCACAGAAAGAAGAAAACAATTAAAACATTCCCATTTCCTTCCAGGGAGTGTGGTGTGGTGTGGCCTACTTTTTCCCCAACTGGCGTTTTTGTTTCGCAAGAAATATATTTAAATGTGCGCCCTCCCCCCGTTTTCTCTTGCTTCCTTTTGTCACATTCTTTGCCAGCTGCTTTCCCCCTTTTTTCTTGTTGGTGTAATGCCATTGCCCGTGTCTTTGTAGCTAACCGCGGGAACTTTACTTACGGCAAGTCAGTGACTTTGTCCCGAGTTGACACTAGCAAGGATTCACTTTACGCGGTGCAAACCGAAGTAGCGGCTCGACTTATTTAACGCCTCAGTTGGTTGCAGCTCGCACCCAACCCCACGGAAGAAGCCAACAAACCGAACCGAAACCCCGTTTCCCACCCCCTCACTAGCCCCCCTGCAAACACGTGCGTCCTCCAATTTCACAGCTGGTTTGAGGTCACTTTGTTCACTTTTCGAATTCGGGCTTTCCCGGCCCCGGCCCGGTTCTAAGGATGGGGTGGGAAAACCTTGCCATTTTTCCTTACGTCCGCACGCGTTGACTGTTGCGGTGCACATTCCTATCCATCACGGCGAAAGCAAGGGAAGACCCAGGACCGGTGATGGAAACTTTTGGCTAAAAGCCACCGTAAACGAAAAGGTTCGCATACCGACGGCAAAGTAATCCACGTCTAGCGGCGGCCATTAGTGCAAGGGACGGCCCGTGTTTAAATGGTATTTTAGTCTGGGCGGGTTTTGTGCTTCTTTTTTCTTTCTTTCTTCTTCGGCTCGGTTTTCACCACCACCACCATATCAAGGGATAGACATAGCTACGCTTAAGGGCAGTGGAGTTGTTCCCTTACGAAGGCAATAATATTTGCCTGGCAGAGTCAAGATGCTTAACATACAAATTTGGTTCTGCATGTGCTGGAAATAGATTTAAAATGTACTCTAGATGTATGTAACGCGTCCTTATCATCTATAAATAAACCAAAAGTACGAATAACGCTCGACCTGCCCTGTTTGCGCATCAAATATTCATCAGCACTTGTAGAAATGAATGTGATCCTTCATTAAAAACTCCTCTCCTTGCATTATTTAATTAATCAGGATCACTGAAACACCTTCACCTTCAGACATTTGCATACATACAACTTTAAAACTGGTATTTGTAAAGGGGAAAAAATAGAGAAAAGGTTCTCTGAGACCTCCAGTTTTTTTGTCCTGTCCTGTGCGGAACATAATCCCCATTCGGACCGACGAACGATCGATTTCGACCAGTTGCTATTGAAATTTTTGGCCAGCATTAAATCGAGCGTTTTCTTTCATTATTCGCCAATTTTCACACCCTTTCACGCGCTACATGCGAACGGTGGGAAATCTATTTTCAGCGAACTGTGTTTGGAACTGTGTGCGCTGTACGGTACACCTGTCAGCCGGGCGTGTCTGTATGTTTGCCGTTCTGTTTCATCGACCTGCCGTTGGTGCCAGCTTTGAAGCGGGTCAGAATCTGTTTACAGATAGCAAAACTAAAAAACGAAAAACACCCATTCTAACCAGGCGGAAGTCTTCTGGAACCGCTGGGAAGGAAATTGAATGGACAAAGATTAATGATCGACGTACGGGTGGGTTGGCCGAAGGGAAGGAAAGGGAGAGCCTTGTAAAGCGAACCTCTGTTGCTCGGCAAAAACGGGAAAGCATCAATTTCATCCGTGCTTGAAATCGGCTTAAAATTTACTGTCCCATTCGTACGGGGGCCGGTAGATGCAGCCACGGTGACGGCCCGACGGACCGAAAATACTCTTATCGTGTCTCCCGGGTCTCCAATTATCACGGACCAAACATAAACTCGCACTTTCGCCGGAATCCGGGGGATTCTTTTTTCTCCTTTCTGGTTGCGTCCGTTGCGGACTCCACCGGGACCAAGTTGCTGATGGTGTTTGGGACCTAACTTCCCAAACAAAATCAGGTTAGCTTGGTTGGGGCCGGATGACAATTCGGCCAAAGTGTGCAAAGTGCTTGTTTTGTGGTTCCTTTTTTTGGGGCGCGAGAGAGGACCACACTTACTGTCACTTCGTTGACCAGCCGCTTACAGGAGCTTCGGAGCCGTGTGCGCCGACGATCCATCGAGGGGTGGTCCGTGTTATCCGATTTGGAAGGCACCGAATTGTCGACTTTTCGTGTTCTCTATGCACACAATTGTGCTTTAATTTTTTGCTTGCAGGTGTGGCTTTTGTGAAAGCTGTTGCACTTGAGCGGTCGAACAAACCCATGTACCGCCGGTGGGAAGGGACGACCAAGCCACAAAAAACAGCCTTCAACCATTGCTACAATCTTTGCACAGTGCTGCTTTCAACACTGCTCAACCGAATGTCCACTAGTGTCCAAATGGAAATCTGAGCATTTTCCTAGTATCGCTTAGGGTTTTTTTTTTGGTTTGGTGTGGCTGATGAATCTACCGAGAAGCAAACTTTACTACAATGGATCCATCAGGATCTCACCAGGGAGAAATATCGCAGAAAACGTTTCTGTTTTTCTTTTTGCTTGCTTGCCCGTTCCTCGCCAGGACACCAGAAGAAAATTGTTCATTGCCACATCTGAACACATTAATCTTCCTCTATCCTGCTGTGCGTGTGTGTGTGTGTTAATATTTAGCGCAAGTGAGTGTGAGTGTGCCATCAGTAAGGCGAAACAAAACTTCTCACAATTCTCCGAAATTCGGTTCTTTTCCGACGAGCCTTTTGTCACGTTATGGATGTTGATGATGATGATGATGATGATGGTGGCTGGGTGGGTCTTGGGGTGATCTTGGGGAGGTTCCACCCCACCCCAAAAAGCTCGTGTGAACAGACATTTCGCTTTCTTAAGGGTCACGTAACGAAACAAGGCAAAAAAACATGTTCTCGCTCGCTCAGTTTTTGAATGATGCGCACCCGGAATACGCCCTCGATGCTCATTCCCAGCCTATTACTACTGGCTCTGCTGACTGGCAGGCGGTCTCGTTCGTGTACTTTACCTTAAGTGGCATTTTGTCCGCCAACGTTGGGTCTCCCACGGCCCCCAGCAAACCTTGGCGGACGAGTGTGAACGATTGCTGTGTGGCAGTGTGATTGTATGCGATTTTAATTAACTGCCCAGGCCTCGTGGGACCAATTGACGCGAAACGATCGGAGGAACAACACAGGGGGCAGGGAGAAGACGAGTCGCGCAACAAAAAGTGTAAACTGTTTACTTTTGCAGCTGATGTATTTTCAGTCCCTTTTTTTGGCACCATTTTTGGGTGTGTTTTTTGTGTTGCTTTTGCCAGCGAAAGTCTATTACGGTTTCCAATTGCGCCTGTGATTTAAATCTTGCCCAGTGTTTCTTGCTCACCTCCCGATTGTGTTTGCACGTCAGTCGACACTTTTTCCCCTAACCGGCGCCGTAAGATTCATGGCTATCCCGGCCTGTGGAAAATGGGTAAGAAAAGAAGCAAGCAAAAACATAAGGACAAACAAAAGCTGCCGCACTCTTTTTTTGTTTTGGTTTGTTTCTGGCGCACGCAAAAATGTTTTGGGAGCGATTGTTTTACTTTCCCATTTTCCAGTCGATCGAAACCCAAGAGTGGTTCGAATTCATTAAACAGATATGGCGGTGAACGGACAGGCAACAAGAAGAGTTCTTCGGTACGAAATTAACGCAGCGAAAAACGTTGCCATTTTTACCGAATATCCTGAGGGATTGCTGCACGAGCCCACCTTATGTCCACCCCAAGAAAATGTACCTTTCGGTCACAGTAAAAGCAAAAAAAAGGCGTTCCCAACAACGCGTCACGCCATTTTCCTTCTGGGAAGGTAGTTGTGTCCGAACAGCCGCCATTCGTTGGGTCTATTTCCAGCCGACGAAATTGGACGATCTGAATCACGGTACCACAATCCACACAATCACAGGCCGGGCAAGCACTAGCGCCCTTTCTCTCTAATTAATTGCACATCAACGGATCAATTTTGTTCCCCGTCACGATACGTTACGTCGGCCGCCGTCAGCTGGATGACGGGCGTAATGGCCGTACCGGGACGTCGAGTGTGGCGCTGAGGTAAAAGCTGAAATAATTGAAAGATCTCACCGTTGGATCGACAGCTTCGATCGTTCCGGTGTGTGCGCGCGTGGCTGTGTGTGTGTTGGTAATCCAGTCGGAAAAAGGGGGAAGAACCGAAACAAAAGGTCAACCTGACCTGAATGCACTACACCCGAATGGTTGGGTCGTGGGAAACGGTACTAAAAACTCTAATTAACGAAATAGGATTTTCCCACCCTTTCATCAATCCGGCGGATACCATAAACGAAGGTAAAGGACATCTCCACCCACTCGACGCACACACGCACCGGAGTCGGGGTCAGTCGAGCTGAAAAAAGGGACCCCAAAAAAAATAGAAAACACCAGACCAAGACGTAGACATCTCTCCTGGTGGCTTTGCGTTTTTACACGTCGGCTTAGAGGGCGCGTGTAGCGTTCAATCGATAACTCAAACACGTCGCCCTTTTTATGATGGCATAAATTACCACTGATTGATAACACACTCGCAGCCCAACGGTGCAGCCGCAGCAAGCAGCCACGTTTCACACGTTAGGGCCATCAATCACTGGATTAACACATTAAAACAACGTATAAAAGTAAGATTTGGCTCTTGGGGAAGGGAAAATTAGTCCGATACTGGTGTCCCGATAGTGCCCCGAAAGGTGCTGCTCGGTCGGTCAAATAATATCCAGCATCGGTGTGTGTGTGTGTGTGTGTGTGTGCGTGTGTCGGGTAATAAAATGTTGACAGGTGATATTCGATATTTGGCACGTAATGGAAGGACCTGCTTGATATGTTTGAGCCTATGGTCTGTCCAATATTGGTTGCTAGCATCAGCCCCAGATGGTCGAAAATACATGTTCATTTTCCCTCGACAACCACTCATTTCCACGTACACATCATCTGTTCCGTTCGCCATTTTGCTTCTCTTTTTCTTTTTTTCTCGCTTGCGCCAGTCTCGTCTTGTGCTTTTCGATCTGTCCTCGGTGAATTGGTGTACGGTGGCGTCCGTTTTTCTCATTCACCGAGAGATTACATCATAGGCCTCGGCCCAAAACAACAACAGCAAAAACAGTAGAAAGGGAACACTGTGGCACACACAGTCTCATCAACGGCACTAATCCCCCATTTGGGCCGCTGCCGATTGCCAATCAACATCCATAACGTGACAAAAGCCGGTCCCAGTGTGCGAGCGCCAAACTTCCCAACGACCTTCATCCGTACGCAATAACGTCCCACTGCAGACGAAAGAACGCCGGTCGTTCTCAAGAATTTTGTTACCGTATATAAAAAAGTAATACACGCACACACGTCTGCCCGGGACGTTCTCCAAGGACCTACATACGTATCGGTAGTGACGGGTTGGGGCCGATCGTTCCACGTGCCCACGCGCACACGCTAGTTGGCGACCCAACACGTTGTCCGCTGGCTCGTGACGCTGGTCCTCCCGCAGGAACGTGACTCAATTACAGCATCCTGATAGAATTGATTTGACATTTATTGGTGGACGAATTGAAAAACCTGCTGGGTCACACGCTACTCGGTTCGTACTGCAATCGAACGTTCTCGTGCTTAACAACCGTACCCCGTTCGTACTGCTGTACTGTGCTCACTTGGCCACACCAAGAAACACATGATCACGCCCTGCTCGAACTCGGCGAAACTGACCGAATGAGCGGGAGCACCGGCCAGTGGCAGTAACGAACCCTTCAAAAAACGAACGAGCGAAAGGAAATGATTTCAAACAGCCGAAACGATAAATAATTCCAGCATCCAGAGTCGCCGACGTTTACGAGTGAAGTGGTCCAGCGGTTATCGGCCCACGAATCATCAAACCCGAGTGGACAAAGGTTTTAAAAAGGCATCAACATAAAGGCAAAAGAAAAACAAACAGTGAACAAACAGAAGTTCGTGAAGATAGTGAAAGCGACGTTGTCTGCTGCTTAAGTGAATCTGCTTGAAAAACATCAAAGTGATGTCCGGCGAACAGCGAAAGAAGCTTCTTTCCGAGAACCAATTCCCCGAGTCCTCCACAGCAGGACGGACGTGTTGGGAAGCAATTGACCGTTAATCAACCACCACAGCACAGCGAAAGGTCGGGTTCGCATTCCCTTCCGTTCGGCGAGTTTGTGTGAGTGTTGTAAAATAAATTCAAGTCGTGTCCTACCGCAAGTGAGCAAGTGTCCGCGTCATCGTACCAGCGAACTAAGTGTCAAACGGGGAGGAACACCACCGGCAACTCGAAAACCCGTACCCCACCGGAAGACCGGAATCTCTTGCCGGTTTGTCGCAAACCAGCAGGCGTTTTTAGTTTGTGTAAGCTCCGCAGACACCGAGATCCGGAGCCTCCGAAGGTTGGACTTTGGGGTTTGTGTGGATGGTGAATGAATAAATTTGCGCAAACACCGGCAATCGCAATCCGGCCGGAAGGAGTATCCGCTGGCGGAAATTAGCAGCAAAACCCCCAACTAACTGCCATCGGCTGTGGCGACGCGTGGAATGACTCGAGTCGTAGCTAGGAAAGCCCATCGGAAGTGCAAATGCAACACCATGAACGCAAATCTCCCGCTTATTGCAGCGTTTATCAATTTTATCGTCCTTTGCTTAGCAGGTAAGTCGATGGGAAAGTAGGACAGTTTTCTCGGGCAATTAGGATTAGTGGACGCGTTTTTGGTGTTTATTTCCGTGGTTCGTTTGCGGTGAGCAATCATTTTGTTGCTACCAATTTTTGACACAATTTCCGTTAAGCATTCTGGACTCATTGGATATCTGGAACGCATGTAATGGCTCTGTTTAACGCTTTTACTTAGAATGCTTATTGGTTTTCGAATTTTTAAACTCATGTAATCAGATTAAATTCTATACCTGGCTTTGATCAAGAAATGAAGCTTCCTAATGAGCATATGGTCCTTGTTCATAGTGCTCAAAATATGCTTACGAAAGACCACAACACAGCCTTTGAAGAGTTTCATTTAAGGTGCAGATCAGTTGATGAACTACGTTTGAGACTTTCTTTCGTGATCGAGATTCTAGAATTTCTAGATCGTGCGGGTCTTGTTGACCACAAGTCGTCCCTTTTGGAGAAACGCGAAAACTCAGTAGAAGCTGATGTGGAACTGAAGATCTTGGATAGGACCTACATTGTAATTTAAAATCCTCAGACGAAGTCGTTGGGCACATTATCGTTAGTAAAGACTTCAGGTCCTCCTCAGCATCTACTCCTTCGATTTGTTGTAATCCCTGTTCAAAACCACTAATGCAGTAGAATGTCCAATAATCTCTTCGTTAAGGTGGGAAACAACTGATTTCGGACATCTTCGTCTAAACCGAACCGTTGACCTGTGGAAGCAGGCATAAAACGATATCAATTTTGAAGCTGCCAAGATATAATATAAGAGAAGACTGTTTTGCCTGAATGAGTACACTATAAATCACCTTCCAATGCTCTTGTACATCTTTAACATTAATTAATCACACATGACAGTTACAATTAGCATCACAATACGGTGTTAAACGGTACATCCGGTCTTACGGAACCGCTTTTTAAAATATGCAACCAATTTACCTGCATCTACCATTCATGGGCAAATGATTCAGTTGGACAAGTCCGCAATCCACCTTCACACACATCACAACCCGTCCATTTACTAACACTCCACAGCAAGCGTCAAGTGTTGGAACACGGGTTGTACACAGCTACTAGCACCGTAAACGAACCACAGAAAACGCAAATGCCCGTTACCACGACAATCCACAACATCGGCGTCGACGGGGCTTTAGGGTGAGCGTTGAGCTCGCGTATGAATGTTAATAACAGATATTGTCCTTGCTCAATGATCCACTAGTACCGACTTTGTCCACATCGCCGGGTTCGTCCTTTTTTTGTGTGCCCCCCCGCCGTTTCCTCCCTTTTTTTTCAGACACACTCAGCCCCGAGATGCAAATGTACTGGGAAAACCACATGGTGCAGCCGTACTTCGATAACACGACCAAGCGCGAGGTAACGGCTATCGCTGGCCAAACCTGCCAGCTTCACTGCCGTGTAAAGAGTCTCGGCGACAGAGCGGTAAGTATGAGTGTGCGGCACTCACCCTAGTGGCCGTGTGTGCGTGTTGCTCTCATGCGGTTATTTTGGTCCCTCTGTTCGCACAGGTATCGTGGATTCGCAAGCGTGATCTACACATACTGACGGTGGGGATTCTTACCTACACCAATGACCAGCGGTTCCAGTCGCTGCACACAGACGGAAGCGACGAGTGGACGCTACGGATAACGTCACCACAGGCCCGCGATTCGGGTGTGTATGAGTGTCAGGTGTCAACGGAGCCGAAGATCAGTCAAGCATTTCGAGTGAACGTAGTCGGTAAGTCGGCCGGGCGACCGTGCCAAGTTTTTGCTTTGTGGTTGTAACAAAAATTCTAATTAATGAAAACCTTCTTCGCCTGATTGGGCCTGTTCTTTGGTCCGCAGTCTCGAAAGCGAACATCCTCGGCAACTCGGAGCTGTTCGTGAAGAGTGGCAGCGACATCAACCTGACCTGCGAAGCGCTACAATCGCCCCAGCCACCGTCCTTCATCTACTGGTACAAAGGTGGCCGGGTAATCAACTACTCGCAGCGCGGTGGTATTAGTGTCCTGACGGAGCAACAGACCCGTACCAGCCGGCTGGTCATATCGCGAGCTTCTCCGTCCGATTCCGGGAATTATACCTGCGCTCCGAGTAACTCCGGTAAGTAACGCCGTGTCACAGCCGAGAGCCCTGGCGATTTAGGTATGGCGTTCGCTTGCCTGCAGTCGGGTCTGTGCCGTGCCGTACCGTGTATGGCTGCAATTTGCGCATGTTGGCAGGTTGCTACTTGAAACGCACCTTTGTGCATGGTATGTTGTTCACTTGGTGGTCATCATGAATATATGCCGCACCGTTGTGCAAACCGATGCAATTGTCAATTGTTGGCAACGTATCAAAATCCAACTCCCGGTGTGTGTGCTTGGCAAAGCGTGCGCGACTGCATGTGACACACAACATAATTCGCCTCGTTTGCCTTCTAGTAGACCGACGACGTTCGTGCAAACGACAGTGCTGCCATCGTGACCGAAGCACCGGACAGAATTTTATCGAGCACTACGGTACAAAAGGACGCGCACGTGTAGCATTCTCTACGCCATAATCACCTCCCCCCAAAAAGCTCTAGGATTCACTTGCCACATCCACAGAGGACCAAGCGACGAGCTAGAGTGGGGGATATATTACGGTTCGTTTAAAAATTTTATGCACAACATTAAATGCAGTTTATATCGACGTCACATGGATGCTGGATGCTGGTTGTTTTAGCGTGCAGCATGTGCTCCACGTGCACAAGGATTTGTGCCGGTGATTTCTGCTTTCCAAAACGACACCGAAGATAGACTGCACTGGGCCGAGCGGTGTCGTGTGGCCATGGTAACGATCGCATCAAGAAACTAGTGAGCCAAACCCGATTTATCGTATCATTTCTAGCCCTCCCCAGAGGTTGTGCAGTCTTGGTGCTGTGAAACCGAGACCTCTGGCTGATGATGGACCAACGTGCACCAACATGGAAAATAAGAACCCAACGTCATCACCGCCCCTGCGAAAAGACTCCCCAGGGCGCAACGTTCAGGCAAATAACCATGCTGGCTGGCAAATGGCTATAATCTTCTTGCCATACGTCCAACTACTGGAACCCGTTCGGTTGCTTTCTCCAGAGCGCCGTGCCGGATCCAGTGGCCGATCGTAAAGATTACGAACCGTGTACGTATCGCTCGTCAGCTCTCGAACTTCGCTTGCCAGTTTATAGCGCATTTGGCACTCTGCTTTATGTCGTGCCGTGGCACCGCCCCACATCAAACGATCTCGCCGACGACCGAGAGAGGGTGTGCGCTTTAAATCCACCACCCTTCGGTAAGCTCGGCAGGTGATAAAACGCCCCAAAAGAATCGCCCCGGGAGCGGCAACAAACTAGCGCACACCCTTTCACCGGGCAATGAATTTAATGAAGTTGTTTCAGCATCGTACCCAGTAAGGAGCAAGTCTTGTTATTGCGCCCCCGATTTCCGCGGCACGATAATCCACATCCACAATCGGACACGGTGGACAAAATGAAGGGCGCCGCGAAAACATTGCC
Organism: Anopheles maculatus; assembly: GCA_002091835.1. Taxonomy (NCBI): domain Eukaryota; kingdom Metazoa; phylum Arthropoda; class Insecta; order Diptera; family Culicidae; genus Anopheles; species Anopheles maculatus. The sequence goes on from KZ062606.1 coordinate 116,928, forward strand.
GCAAGATTAACGCACCATTATACCACCCCTAATGATGGCGTTTGAATTACGCGAAATTGAACGCACACAACTCGCGGGGATGATCTTTCATCCGTTTGGCTGGCTGTGAACGAACCGGGTGCAAACTTTCCGGGTCCAACACTAATGGCACTAATAGTATGCACATAATAATTAATGAAAAGCCTGCCGTCGCCACCACCACACACCTTTGACCTAGGCTGAAACGACCCGCCTGATTTTAGGCAGACCGTGTTTAACCCGCCACTATTCTCTACTTGCAGATTCGGCTAGCGTTGTCGTGCACGTCATCAAAGGAGAGCATCCGGCCGCGATGCAACACGGAATAAATGGCGCTAACGTGGCTCATTCATCAACATATGTAATTATCAGTCTAAACGACTACATTCCCGCACTACCAACGTCCTGGGCTGGACACACGCAGTGTCGCTGATGTGGGAAGGGTCACTTAATTAATTTATTTCCTATCCCGAGCATCCCTTCTGTACACCGAGGTCCCGGGTCGAGCTAGGGTCCGGGTCAAAATGGCTGAACTGTCATGTTACGCTTAAGTGACATACTTTTTTTTGTGTGAAAACTTATCAGTCCCCTTTCTCTCTCTCTCTCTCGATCTCTCTCCATCTCTTTTATGTGTACCCTCCTGCTTTGACATCGTCGTCGTCGCCGTACACCGGTGTCCTGGATATCCTGTGTCGACTACGAACACCGAAACGCGGTACGAAATCCGGTGCAAAAAAGCAGATAGTTATGGTGATCAGCTCGATCTGGTTCCAGCTTCTTCTACTTGCACGGCCATTGCTGGCAAATGCAGCTGTGCGATAGGTAAGTTTTCCCGGGCTCGGATGGTCCCAGCATAATGTGATTAATTTACATCGGTTATCGCTTATACGCTTCCCGTGTACACCGTGTTGTAGTGCCGTTGGCTCTCGAGAGCGAATTAAGCTGTGGCGTCACACACATATATTGACCATTTAGTGCGACGGCAAGAAATCAGTTGTTTCCCACCTTAACGAAGAGGAGGACTCATTTATTTAAACTCGACGCTGTTGCGAATCGACGAAGATGCTGATCTGTGCATCCCGTTCGGAAGCTTGCGTCTACAAACCTCGCCACCGGACGAGTGCAAAAAGTTGTGTTTAGCTAAAGATTGATTAACCGCTGGAATTTAACTAACCCGGACCGAGCCTATGTTCGCAAGATAGATTGCCTTCTAACCAGTTGTTGTGTGCTCAACCCCAACACAGCTCGGCGAAGAATATAAATAGGTTTAAACAACGAGGAGTTCAATGAGTCTGTTCGACAACTTGCTTCTGATCCGTTCAGAAGAAGTAGACGAACTTAAGGATAAAAATGGAAAAACAGCCACTCGAAAAAACAAAACCCTGAATGCAACAGCAAGGATGAGCATGTTGTTGGCTCATCGAAACACCGTAAATTATTTTTCCAAAACATCACTTAAAGCGCTCTTAAAGCAATACTGCTGATGGGACTTTAAGTGCGTATTGAATTGAAACGATTCGATTGCATTGGGCTTCGTGCTGCGATGCCTCTTACACGTCCCGGACGAGAATACCATCGTAGCGGGAAGCGATACGATGCCGCGGCTTCCTATTTCAAGCAATTGCACATGTGAGCCGTTTTCGGAAATCCTAGAAGGGCAATTGCGATTTCAGGCGTCGTTTTCCTTCCTACTCCCACCGTACGCCAATCCGACTTCAATTTACGGCTTTTGCTAATGAATCTTCGCAGATTCCCTTTCATGCATCGATCAATGCCGATACGGTACGGCGAGAGAATTGAAGAACGTTTGCAGGACGCTACCACGGCACACCGTAATGAACAAACTTATCGCTCTATTCCGTTACGTTTAATTTCAGATAAGCCACGGGAAACACGAAACCCTCTACAAAGTATTCAGTAACATCAGTCGACAGTCAGCCTCCACCAGCAGCGGCACTCCCCCCTTCCATCCTCATTAACCCACCTCATTCGGATTAGTGGCGTAGTTGCGGAGGGCGCCGGACGAGTGTGTGCATGTGTGTTCGTGTCGATGCGTTACCCAGCGTGACACAGAATCTATCTTCATCCGGATATGTCAAGCCCAACGACGACGACGACGACGACATCCCGCTAAGCAGCGCCAGCAAGACAAGTGCCACAGAGCTACGAGACGGATGAATGAACCGAACGAACGTGCCGACAAAGACAAACCAGGTGAGCCAGGCTGTGCCGGGCTGTGCCAGGTGCGAGCACTACACCATCCGGATGTAGTTAGGGGTTTTCGTTTGGGCGCTGAAAGAAAATGCGACACAAAATAGCATGTGTGTGTGTGGTGTGTGGCGCGCCATCGAATCGAGCGAAAAGATAACTAAATTCCACCGTGTCAAAGCTGAGATAATATCCTTGGCGCAAGGTAAACCCGCTGGCACGGTGTGGAGTGTGTCCCCGACGACAGCGACCTACAATGATGATGAAAGCATCCTTTCGCCTGCAGACCCGATAAAAAGAAGTTCTGGCCGGAAGCTGCGCCCGCGGTGGTTGTGTGTTGTGAAACTTTCACCAAAAAAGGGTCTCTCTTACGCGTGGAATGTAGCAAACCATGATTGCGGTCGTGGCAAAAAGCGCTTTTCTTACGACCTGAAACGCAGGACGCGGCATGTTCAGGAAGCAAAAGGCACAACAATGGCTGCCCGGTACCGATACAATAGCACTTCTTTGCAACATGATTCTGTTCGTGTGCTTTCCTTTTTTTTTCTCTCCTGCAAAGTCCATATTTTCCGCGCCAAACACCATTATTCCATCATCACCGAACCGACTTGCCAACTTGCCCAATCCTTTGAGACGTCCCCAATTGTAAATAACGATGTAAATACTAAATCCTATACATACCACACAACACAACACAACCCCACACCGGTGCGAAGTAGGGCTAGTAGTACACTGCAACACAAACACGGCAACAAAAAATAAAACACATTAACAAGCAACAAAGTGTGCCATGGAGAGAAAACAGATGGAGCGAGACAGTGGTAGAGATGAATAGAAGTGCTCCGGCGCATTTAACTGACAGTTGCAGAGCGTGAGGGAGATGGAGAAACAAAGCGATAAGGAAGGAAGTTCTGTCAGCAAGCAAAACACAACCAAACTAACCAAACCGGTGTGGTGGTAATGGACAGTTATAGACAATTTTATAATAATGATGAATATGCAAAAGAGAAGAGACAAAAAGAAACAAAACTAGCAAATACAAAAGAACTAAACAAACACGAGAAAGATGAAACGAACGACAGCTGAAGCAGCAAATGAGACGGTTGTTGTAAAGTGGGGAATGTTTTAAGTACTATTAGGTTGCATAAATGAATAAAATGAGAAAATTGATAAATACCGTAACGATCTGACTCGTTTGTACCGTGCATTACTACCGGTTGGCACACACACACACACACACACACATACACACCTTGGCACTCATCGGGACAACAATTTATTATATTCACCCATAGATACGATGACAATGATGAGCGGCTGCAGAATAGAAACGGAATGTATGTTTATTTATGAAGTTTTATGAATTCTTCTGCTTCGTGCTGCTCATGCATAAACATACAGCACTTCAGGGTTTCTTTTTATTTTGGGTTTGTTTTTTTTTGTTTACTTGCAATCCCTATCCTACTACTCAGTACATTTTTATTTTGAGTTTGTTTTTTTTTGTTTACTTGCAATCCCTATCCTACTACTCAGTACAATCTTCAGTTTTTGTCACGCTGTTTGCCGCTTCTTCACCTAGCTTACGTAGCCAAATATCACAAGTCCTTTGTGCCGTCGGAACTAGGAACTCGACAAGGATCAACAGCACGATTTCATCCGGTTCGAGCGGTTCTTTCTCGAACCTTGCGTTCGATTTAGTTCTAATGAAGCTCAGGCCTTTTCTGGCGTTGTGAAAATTTTCAGAAACGCATTATGACCAGCATCGTTCACTGGTTTCCCACTGTCTCCTACTTTATGCGAGCTCCTGCAACCCGAACCGCAAAGCTCTAGTTAAGCACGGGGGCAATCGTTTCAAGTGCAGTGAATTATTTCGAGAACGCCTGTGAGCTCGTTGTCGGTAAGCGTTGTGATTACATTGAATATTCAAATGTCACCCTGCCAACTCGGCCCTGAAAGGATTCAATCACGACCGCCCGTAGTGGCGAGGTCGGAACGGCAAGCGAGAAAAGAAAAAGGAAACGTCTTCGTGCAACGCTCCCCCACGTAATTGTGTGATGGTGCTATCTACAATTTAAAACAATTGACACCGAAATTTACTTTCATCGACTAAGGGAACAAAAGGCACCGTTCGTGCACCTGCCGGAAAGAAACAATGGCGGGGTGGCTATTGGGTAAAATTCAATCTCACTTAGTAACACTTTCACGATGATGGCTTTCGGTGTGCCATTCGGTGCTAAGGCGGAAAGTGATCGAATTAAAGCAATGAATTGAACGAACGAGGAACGAAACGCCGGATCATACAAGCGAACAAATTTGCACCTGCTACATCTGCGCTCATCGCTTGCTGTAGGCATGCCTAGCATGACCTCATTGCTGTCATGGATTCTTTTTACATTTAAAAGTAAGCCGTTAATCCTTATCAAAACATTCTTTTGGCCGATAACGAATTCGAAAGCAGCGCGCTACATAACTTTAAGGCGTTCGTTTTTTTTTCGCGCCTAAAGGTATGCTATTCGGTGTTATGTTAGAAAACTACAATGTTTAAATATTGCCATTCTTTGCGAAGCCGCTGATAACGGAGGAAAGCATATTGACAGAATGGATCACCCCTGACCAAAACTCCTATGCCCCATGAATCATAGTTTGGCATAGAACTGTACAGAGCTGTAAGTAAACACGACGAATGCATATCGTGTTGTGTTATCGGGTTGTGAAGCTATGGATAGTTTTAGGAAAATCCTCAAATCGAAAAACTCTACAGCACTACACAATCATTCACTAAGCCAAGCATTTGTTTTTTCGATAGAAAACATTACCATATCAAGAGGTCCTGTTGAAGAATCTTGATCCTCACTTACTATGACGGCAAGGATTATCCCCAACAAAACGAACATTGTTATAGAGAATTCGTTGTCCATGTCTGAATCATCCAAAGAAACACCCAATTGACCTCAGCAAATCCAACATTCTTTTTAACAATCTGCTTCAAATGAACACAATAACAATTTTAAACATTCGAAAATTCAAAGTGTACAAAAGAAAGAAACTCCCAGCTAAAGGTCGAAAATTCCCAATTTTAGCATTACGCAATTTAGGGACAACGACGAACGGCAACATTTTACATGGTTCAACGGATAGTGAATTAATCACTAGGTTAACGCTTACAGCAAGCCGACAAGCCGTGTTGGGACAAACCATGTTTAACTTCCTGCAGATTCAATGCCTTATCAGTTTGTATTAAAATTATAACAAAGTCTTGCCAATTTTGACTGTGCTTAACGAAGCGTTTCGCATTGAATTATTGCTCTCTGTTCTTCGAATCTACATAGCACACACACACACACACACACACACACACACACACACAAGCCGGTGATTCATCATTTGTATTTGCTCGTTGCAATCTTGTTGGTGTTGTTGCTGGCGTCGATGAATCAGTCGCCTTACATCAATCGAATCGTGCTGTCAAAATCGCCGTCAAACCATGGCGAGCAAACAGAGAAACTATTGTGGAGGATTGATCTCATGAATGACTTTATCGTGATAGGATGCAGTTTCTGTACAAGTTAGAGATGAAAGAGGCGAATGAGGTCTCTAAGACCCAAAGCCTCTATAAATAAACGAAAAAAAAAATGTACAAGTTAGAAACCAACCCCGCTAGACCAATTGGTGTGTTTACTGATTAGGTCATCTCCGGTTCGGTACATGATATACCACGCAATGGGTACAGATGTATAGGTATCAAGAGTAAGAATATGTTCGTTTTATTAATGCCATTTGACCGTGCCTCAACCGTCAGCCATATTGAAACAGATGAGCTGCTTCTGGCAGCAGCAGCAGCAGCAGCATCCTTTTCTGTCGATTAATATTAATGTACAATAATTTTACTTTATTATTGGTACACCGCTTACCATCCGCATCTGGATTCCGTTCCGTACCCTTTGGCCCTTTGCACGATGGTGCTACTGTGCATGTTTGGAAAAAAAATCGCTTCCAACCGAACTCGAATAAATCTACACATATTACACTATACGCATAGCGGCTGAGCCACGAAACCGTCGACCCGGAGCTCACGTTTGACGGCATGAGAAATCAAATTTCCTAGAAAATCATTCATCATGCGTTTGATGTTTATTTGCAAACTCCATCACTACAAACCGACCATTTCTTTGTGTTTCACGACAGGACTTGAATCAAAATGCGCCCCAATGTACGAACGGAACGTTCTAGGATGTAAATAAATAAAGGCACAAATCATAACAACTTCCAAAAACGGTTTTCTTTATACTGTTACATGCGTTTACTTGCGAACCCCCCCGTTGGCGAAACCAGCTCAATGCGTTATTGCGTGTACAGTGGAGATTATGATTAGATATTTAAGTTGCGTGTGGCACGTATGTTGGTCGGTCCTGCAAGCGCACTACGGAGGAAACGGTCAACCAGGTACATAACTTTGAGTACCTTACAGCTCAGTCCCGTATGTAGCTTCTTGAGCACATTGTCTACTGGATATCTAGGATACAAAGCTGACTTACGCAATCATCATCGAGTATGATGCACAACTCATGCAACCGTAAGTAGTTGATCCTCAACTATCGAAGCGACACTCACAATAGTCATGAAGTGGAAGTGCAAGTAAGTAAGCACTACTATCACACCAGTGGAGTCAACCACAGCAGTGAAACTTCCACAAAAACGGAGTCAAAAACACTTCCACGCATATTCTTTTCGCAGGCAGCGATATCTTACAGGTCAGGGATATGGAGGCTGTACAGTCAGGCTGCTTAACATGCCCGACTCTCAAGATAGTTCAAGTTTTGGGTGACTTCAATTTCACTCGGCATATAAAATAATGTGCGCATTGCTAATGCTCTGTTGTGAGCCCGACTTTTGATTGTAAGCATGCAAACACAAAAAAAACTTCTACCATATACACTACTATATACACTGTTCTCGCACAGCGCGCTCACACTCCTCTAGTAGATAATTCATACGCTTATCAACTTCCAGGCATGGCATAGGTTTCGCATTCAGTAACGATCTTGGCTTAAGTGGAATCAGTGCGAAAAGTACTGCGTTGGCCAACTGAAGTTAAACCAAGTGTCTTTATTAAAGTGCTAAAGTTATGAAGCGCGGAATCGAAACGTTAAAAGTATATTTTTTAACTCAAACAGCTTAGCTCTAGCGCAGATACATTATTTGATTCGTGAAACCGATTGTCCAAATCTTTTTTAGGATGAGTTGGAGAAAGCGGTTAAGAATAATATATTGGAGTGCTTTGTGTATCTGGTGGAATTATCGAAATTAAGATACCCGGAGGATTACGACAACCTGGTACTATCCTTACTAGAGATGATTGTGACAAAGCCCGATCGCGAGTTATTCGTGTACGAATGCCTAGCGCGTGCCGCTTGCCATGATAAGGTCTGTGCAGCAGTTAAATACGTCTTCAAACCATAAGTGATTGTTTTTAATACGTTGTTCCGATTGTTCTTTGCATAGGACAATGCTGATGGAGAATATGCAATCCACATTGTAGCCAAATCGCGTCAAGTGAAATACCTCGAGAAGCTGCTGTCTATCCATCCTACAATCGTTGACCAAATGACACGTGATAACAAAACTGCCCTGCAATTGCTTTCTGAGCAAATTGATATACAAACGTTTGAGTCGACTGTAGCATGCGTTTCATTGCTGCTAACGTATAATGCCAGAGTTCCTGAGACCTGCCTGGCTGGGTCTGTCGGTTCAACCGAAATTGAACGGTTCCTAAAAGCTCTACTAGAGCGTGTTGACAAACAATGCACAAGTATCTTCTATAGACATGTAACAAATGATCAATGGATGTTAAGAAACTTCATCATCAAACAAAGCAGATCGTTAGAAGAAACTATTCCTGCAGTAATTGAAAATGTGCAGACGGGAATACTAAGCGTATGTTGTAAAACTGGAAACTACAGAATGCTTGCACACATGTTCCAGATACTATCCGCGGAAAAGCAAAAACAAATGTTAGAAAAAAAGAGACCAAAAGGAACTTTCGAGGAAGAAAATCTGCTCATGGTGCTAATTCATCGTGTGAATGAGAGTGATAGCGAATGTCCCTTTTTTAAATGCTTGAAGCTATGTGTAAGCAATCCACTAGTAGACGTCGACGCAACCGATGGCAGAGAATGCCGTGCGTTAGACTATGCAGCCAAGTACAAGCAAAAGCGCGTTCAGAAGCTTCTCCTAGAAAGAGGCGCTTATCTCGGTGGCAGGGATACCTTTGGCAGATACGTGTTATGCAAAGTTGATCCGATCGTGCTTAAGCAGCATCTTGACTCCTGCATTTATACTACTAGTGAAGGGTACAAAGGCAGGGAGGCCAATGATCACATTATCGTGATGCTGAACAATTTCATACCACCGACGTACAAAACGAACCAGTGGAGACGAAAATCAGTATCATCAAACGAATCGAAAGCAAACGAATCGAGCGCAAACGAATCGAACAAAAACGTTCTTCCAGCGCTGATAGAGTTTATCGACAGTTCAGAACAATTGCCAGCTTCTGATATAAACAAGGAGACAAGGTTGCAAATTGTAGAGCATCCGGTTATACACGCTTTGCTGTACATTCGCGATCCGCCATCCAAATGGTACATACGAGCAGTGAGAGTTCTGCCTTTGCTTATGCTACTCGTCGGTTGCTTTGACCCATCGGCATGGACGTATGGTTGGTTTGTCTATCTGAAGATATTTGTTCTATCCATTCTTTTTCTGTTTGAAGTCATTCAACATCTTTCTTGTATATTTGTTAGTTCTCCAAAAAAAGAAACCTGGAAAGAAAAAATCGTTCTGATAATGTCAGAAGTCAAGAATCAATTAAATGCTTTTTGGTTGGTGGAATGTATTTTATTCGTTATGGTATTTGTATACGCTATTGTAGAGTATAAACGTCAAGGTACGGTTGAAGTTGTGTCCACTGGGTGGTGAGAGAATTGTCATTAGAATAAGAGAGGGGAGAGCTGGCGACAAACAGAGCTGGCAGATGGATTTGGAACACCAACGAAGACAGACGAATAAACCGCAACTCTACATTTTGGCGCAGCCGGTACGAAAAACAGAAGAAAAGGGAAGGTAAGAAAGAACATTTTAGTCGCTTGTACTGAGAAGTGAACAATATAACCATTGAGAATTAAGAATTGGTTCGGGATGATGGATCGTGCGAGTGGTAATTTTGCGGGAAGAAAATTGGTGCAGATCAAATGTGTGTGCCAGAAATCGACTGATCGATTCATAAGTAGTAAATTGTTGTATGTGAAAGTGAAATAAGTTGAAAATTAGTGAAAAGAAAAAACCACGTCACATATTTTGTTAGAAAAGCACAAAATACGCCAGTCTAAATCTGAATGTCGAAAATGGCAATTCCGGTAGATAACTAAAGCGCTCATATGATAACTTTGCTGCAAATACGGAAAATAGCGAGTCCGGTAGGCAACCGAAGCGCTCATGAAAAGATTTTGTTGCGAGTAAAGTAAAAGTGTGCTCGAAGTACACTTTGAAGGAAAAAAAGAAACACATAGTAGAAAAGAAAAGAGCGAGTCCGGTAAGCAACCGAAGCGCAAAAGAAAACATTTTGTAGGGAGTCCAAAAAAAAAAAACCCAAAAAGAAGAAGAAAAAATTTCGGAGCACGCTTTGAAGCACAATACAGAAAACGAAACACATAGAAAAAGGAGAGCGAGTCCGGTAGACAACCGAAGCGCAAATGAAAGAATTGTATTGTGAGTCCGAAGTGCACT
>KZ062607.1:0-12655 GCA_002091835.1 Anopheles maculatus
TTTTTTTTTAATTAAATTGTTTTGTGGATTAGTTATTAAAAAAGTAGTTTTTTTTTAGTTTAGATTTTTATCAGTTTTGTTAATAAGCTTACAGGAAATATTGTCATTTAAGCTTCAATCTGTATTAAAAAAAAGTAGATGGCGACAACATCTGATTCGGAATAATAAGCGCCTGTCATCAACAAAGTGCAAATGAACTTAATTTTTGTAGTAAAATTTCGTTAAAGATTTTAGAAAAATAACTAAACATATAACCATGTAAAAATATAACATTTTTTTAATTTAAATTGCAATATTACGGCTAGAAGCCGTATTGTCAGCACCGCATTCATAGGAGCTGCAAGGCATTTCCTTCTTGTAATTTGCCTTATCTCGGGCATGCTCGGTTATTTTGTTAACATTTGTCAATTGTATTAAAACAACAAGCTGTACTTAATAAAAACCAAATCTTTTGCCCTCTCTTTCTCAACAGCATGGCAAACGTTCTGTGGTCCATCATCTGGCTAATTGTGCTGATTATAATCGGCTTATGGGTAGGATTTTTCTGCTCCGGCTGGTATGTCATCGTCTACCCGATCACGGTATGCGTGCCGGATATATCGGTAAGTACGGGAAACAAATTCATCCAAAACCACGATATGATCACGGATATAAACGTCTGGTTTGCTTTGTTTCGTTTGCAGGTTGTGTCCGATTTCCTGCTAAAAGGAGCACAGTTTCCACATTACTGTGTCAAGAGCATGATGGAGGGAAAATCTCTGTTCTAAGACCGTGCACCCCGTGGTAGGCGGCCGTGGTTCATATGTTGTTCATACTTTAAATCGTGCGTTCGCAGTGTCGGAAGGACGGGCAGGCCGGCAAGAGAATGCGTTTTCGTCCGGCAGACCGTATCTGTTGGTTCTGTGTGTGTGTGTTTTTTTTATTACTACAATAGCGCAGCATTAAATAACATTATGTTTTGTAAGTGTAAAGTCTATGCGTCGATGAGCAATAAAATGCATTGTGTTCACGGTTAGCTTTGTGTGTGTGTGTATGTGCCGGTTGATTGAGTTATATTTGTTTGTGCTGGCAAGGATAAATAGTTTGTTAAACAGTACATCCGAACAATCGGTGTTCGGGTAAATGAATGTCAGCCACCGTGATGATTCATTGATTATAAACGATTTGATTAGCACATCCAACATCGCTGATACGTAAATCATATTGCGTTTGTATTAAAATCAAAATGATTCATTCGTGTCAATACAGTTGCCTGGGTTAATAAATCAAATATTTTCTATCCATTACATTAAGCTACTGGTGAAATGTTCAAGCGGAATGTTGCTCCCCATTTTGTTACATCTGTTTGCACTTTAATGCAGCTTTACATCAAGCCATCGTAGCCGGTCTGGCTTCGTTAGAGGGAACGCTTCAATTCGGTGTCCCAAAAACGTTGGCTTAACTCGACCGTCCCTTACCATCGGGGACCAATTCCATCCCACCCAGTGATAAGTAAGTTTATCGTTTTCCAAAACTCTGCTTACTGACCTCAAAAGAGTGACACACTCGGCCCGACGTTTGCCGGTAGAGAGTTGCATCGTTGCATAATAACTAAATCGAAACAATCGTCAATGGGCAAGTTTTGATAGCGAAACTTTAGCATTTTACGTGCATTCATCACAATCCCCACACCACAAACTGTACCTCCCACCGATACCACTATCCGTTCCAAATTCGGTGTATAGGCATTAGTTCTTGCTGGCCTTTTTTTTGGTTTTGGTTGGCTTTGGTTGGCTTTGGTTTTGGCTTTGGTTCTTTTACGGAACAGCGTTTCACTTAAAACTGGGTGCGGTGTTTGTTGCATCTCTTGTTAATTGAATTCGTAGTGCATTGGTTTACGTCGTCCAGAGAGCGGTTGTGCAGAGCGCAACGACACGAGTAGTGGCAGACGGCCAGTAGGAAGTGCCATTATGCAAGGGAGAAATAATTAAAATTCATCACCGGTAGTGTGACAAACTATTGGCCGGCCAGTCTCTGCATAACCCCGTGTCCTGTTTTGGTGATGGAATGTGCTGGCCACAGAGGGCCACTACCACACACACACACCCACACAGAGAGACACGGGAATGGGAGAAATGGAAAAAGGGTCATCAGAATAGAATAATCTCCTCCCGGTCCCGGTTCTCTTGCCATTGTACGGGAAGAAAATTGTGGAGTGGGACGGTACCTCACGGGGAACCTGAGGGTTCAGGGATGAAAAGTTTTAGTTATGAATATATTAAATACTGTTGGAGGTTAATACATATAGCAGCTTGCGGTTGTTCTATTCCGTGGTAGTGTGAGGTAGTGTGGGCTTCAGTTGTAAATGTTAGACGCTCTGTCGCGAGCAGAGCTGGACAACAAAAATGTGTAGCAGAATTTAAAGCCATGCAATGTTAAAGGGGTTTAAAGGCAACAAATGGCACTATTTTGATAAAGTCGACCGACAGTAAGCTATATTGAGCTTGATTTATAGTAGCGCAAGCAAAGCTATGGTTCAAGTTTTGTAGTTTTACAAACTATCGGAAGTTAATTTATTTATTGTTTAATTAACTACAAATATATCCGGTTGTCCCTGTACGCAGGACTAACTATCCAGTTACATGTAACCTATGTCAAGGAAGCTAGAAATGGTACACCAACATCTCTTGAGGTGGAAGAGCCAAAATCAGAAGAATGAGAGGAAAAAAAAATTCATTCACAAATTAAAATTCATATTAACTTAATTACTTTCAATTTTGTTACAAATAATTGGTGCCAAGAAAGCCAGGAATAGTAGCTCTTTCATGAGGTTGTATAGCTAAAAAATTAGAAGAATAAGTGAGATGTGCTTGAGACTTATCGGTAGATTCGTCCGCGTATCTTATTTTTCTACCATCAAATCTTTCCCGGAAGAAGTCGTCGAAACGCGGAGTCCGAAAAAATAGCATCTTTACAAACTTTGCATAGCGTTAATATCGATCCCCAAATTAACTTTTATACGGTGTCGACCTTGTTGTTGTGTTTCTGTAACACTAGATTTACTCTGTCATGGTAATATTCGATTCTAGTTTCTCCAAAGACTGTGTTATTATTAAATTGAACTCTAGTGGTCATCTCGGTAAGTAGAAAACAGACAGTTACTTCCCTGTAATCTTTGAGGGAAACACCTATTTTTTGTGTATGGGCGGCCCGGAGGTAGATGCGACAACGAGGCCGATCTTCACACGGCAGGACCAGGGTTCAAGTCTCATCTGGGCCGTCCCCGCATAATGAGGACTGACTATACAACTATGCGGTAACAATACGTCTAGTAAGCCAAAAATGGCAGGCATGACCTAAGAGGTCGTTAGGCCAATAAAGACTAATAAAGACCACTGACTAGTTGCCACACTGAAGAATCGTTGGATCGTTACTGGTAGCCTCAACTTTGTGGGATTTTATGTTGTAATTCCATGGCCTAAACTGAGCAAAAATAAGATAAAGATAAGAACGTTACTTTTAAATACAAAGCATCGTCATGGATCCTGTTCAAGATTTCAGCAGTTCAAATCGTTGTTAATTTCACCGGCTTGGAAGGTGGTTTTGTATTGCCAACTTTTGAAACAAAATATTTTAAAATAAATATTGAAAAATGTAAATTACAATTCGATATCTTAAAACCAAGTTGTAAGTAATATTCAAGTTAAGCGGAAACTCGAGGGATGCAGATTTAGTAAGAATGAAAAGTGCTCTCCATCAGCCAAAATGTAGAATCAACACAAATCCGTATGTTTGAAGATACTTAATTTATTCAATGTGCGATGTGGGAGACTCAAAACAACGTTTTATTATTTTCATTTTTCGATATTTAAGGTTTATTTTGCTTTAACTATTGCAAGCAAAAAAAAAAACAAAATCATACTTTTTTATCCTAAGGAAAACATATGAAAGTTTAAAAATAAATTTAATCCACATTCGATGCTTATTTGTTGTGGCATTCCAGGAGATATTCTTAGAACTTCTTTAGAATCTAAACGTAGTTGGCTAAAACACACATAAAAACAGATATGTCTTTTGTTATTATGAATGCTCCCTAGGAATGCATGCAACAGACAAAAGAACCGTCAGACTGTTGTTGGGAACTCTTGTTGGCTGCGTCCATCTGCACCATCAGCCAGCTCGAGAGCTATTTTATTGCGAAAGTTTATCCCGATCGTGCAACCCGGCTGGCGCAGGGTAAACAAATGGCAGAGTCAGCATTACTTAAAACTCTAAACCCGCGTCCAATGCTCCTCTATCCCCTCTTGCAGTCCGCTAAGGGGAAAAGTGCATTTCGATTGGTAAGTGCCGATCGGTACAAATCCATCTGGCACTCACGATGCACCGTGAGGAAAAGGGGGCAACAGATCGAGCGCTGCCGATAGAAGTATTATGGAAATGTTTGACAGCAAATAAAACTGTACGAAGTGTGCAGTGTAGCGCCAGCCGTCGAATTGGACGAGTTTTCTGCTCCCGTTGTCATATTGTGAAGGGCATAAAAATTGCATTAGTATTGCCAACTTTTGAAACAAAATATTTTAAAATAAATATTGAAAAATGTAAATTACAATTCGATATCTTAAAACCAAGTTGTAAGTAATATTCAAGTTAAGCGGAAACTCGAGGGATGCAGATTTAGTAAGAATGAAAAGTGCTCTCCATCAGCCAAAATGTAGAATCAACACAAATCCGTATGTTTGAAGATACTTAATTTATTCAATGTGCGATGTGGGAGACTCAAAACAACGTTTTATTATTTTCATTTTTCGATATTTAAGGTTTATTTTGCTTTAACTATTAGAAGCAAAAAACAAAATCACACTCATTTGTCCTAAGGGAAACATATGAAAGTTTAAAAATAAATTTAATCCACATTCGATGCTTATTTGTTGTGGCATTCCAGGAGATATTCTTAGAACTTCTTTAGAATCTAAACGTAGTTGGCTAAAACACACATAAAAACAGATATGTCTTTTGTTATTATGAATGCTCCCTAGGAATGCATGCAACAGACAAAAGAACCGTCAGACTGTTGTTGGGAACTCTTGTTGGCTGCGTCCATCTGCACCATCAGCCAGCTCGAGAGCTATTTTATTGCGAAAGTTTATCCCGATCGTGCAACCCGGCTGGCGCAGGGTAAACAAATGGCAGAGTCAGCATTACTTAAAACTCTAAACCCGCGTCCAATGCTCCTCTATCCCCTCTTGCAGTCCGCTAAGGGGAAAAGTGCATTTCGATTGGTAAGTGCCGATCGGTACAAATCCATCTGGCACTCACGATGCACCGTGAGGAAAAGGGGGCAACAGATCGAACGCTGCCGATAGAAGTATTATGGAAATGTTTGACAGCAAATAAAACTGTACGAAGTGTGCAGTGTAGCGCCAGCCGTCGAATTGGACGAGTTTTCTGCTCCCGTTGTCATATTGTGAAGGGCATAAAAATTGCATTAAACCTTGCGCGAGCTCACCGTTGCACAAAGAGTGCAAAAACAATACAAACATAATAAAGCCAAAAAAAGGATCGTCCCACCACATCCACCAAACGATGTAATGCAACAGATTGCAGCCGGGTATGATACGAGCATTCGTGCGAAGAGTCGCTTTACGCCAGGTTTTCGTGTTCGCATGCTTAATGCTTACCGCACGATATCTGCGAAAACATCTCCCACAGGGCTTTTACTGGCTTATAAATATTTGTTTCCACGCTCTCCTGCCTCGGTTGGGTAGATCGGTAGGACTTCCGGTACCGTAGTTGTTCGGTTGAAACTCCCAAAAAAACGCAAGAAATTGAATCAAAATTCGGAGTAGGTTAGATGAGAGGAATAAATGACAAAAAAAAAAAATCTAGCGAAAGAGGAAAAACTTTTCACATTTTTCCCACAGTAAAACAAAACATACAGAAAAATTGGAAAATTTAAATAGAAAAAAGGCACACATACACACAAGTTATAGTGAAAACGAAACAAAACAAAAACCTTGAACGAGATACACGAATGTCAGAGGATCGCAATGAATACGATTGAACGGAAGTTCAGATTGTAAAATCAAATACAAAATGTATGGCTGGCTGTGGAAAACGCGTGACGGGACGTTTGTATGTGTGTGTGTGTGTGTGTATGTTGCTGGACGGTATACGGAGCCACCACGTTCCGGGTGACGTGATGTCAAGGATTTGGAAGGAAATGGGAATCTGATAACATTATACATGTATGTACCCCGAGTGTACATATTTTCATTGAACCTTGGCAAAGGCGGAAGTGTCTTCGGGCGCTGGAACTAACGAGCAACTCGATGTTGGAGGTCCCGGTTGTTCGGGACCGGGTCCGGAAGAGGGTAGAAAAGCAGTGGTGGATATGTTTTATTTTGTTCTGTTTTTGGAAAGTATCCTTACGTGCTTCGTCCCTGCCGGGGATACAATACCTACCACGGCCCTGTCACTTGTTGTTACGGGTGAGGTTAAATGGATTTTTTTGCTGCTGCTGCTACTGTTGCTTTGTTTTGATTTCCCCCTTTTCTGTGTATATTCAGTTTTCCAAATTTTCCATCCGAATGATTCTACTTTCAAGTAAAGTTTCGAGAAGGAAAGCTTTCGTGAATACGAACGAGAGATGAAAAGGTGGTTTTCGCGAAAAAACGGGAGCCAGGAATCGCAGGTACAGCATGACGTTACTGTTACTACTCTGTTAGTTTATTAGTTTCACATTACTTGGTTAAAAAAAACAAAAACCCGACGGGCTTCATCGTTCCCTGTGGTTGCATTTGTATTGGAAAACCCCGAATTGGAATGTAAAATGGTGCAACATTCGGCGACGGCAACATATTGGTCGCTGCTTCTGCTATGCTATATTGCAGTAATCTCGTTTGAAAGACTTGTGTGATTAATAATCAAAACAAATGGGTATGCAAAGTGTAAAGGATATGGTGAGGGATTCATTAAAATTTGTTCTGCTTCCATAAATACATTACCTCGTAGTAATATGCTTTCCGGCTTAACAAACTGTAAAGCAAACGATTCGTTTTGTATATTTTTTAATTACAAGTGTTATCATTAATTAACATAAATCTATATTTAGTATCGTAGATGTGTGGGTTTTTTTATGGAAACACACACAGTACTAAATGGACTTTAATTGTATTTCATTTATACATTTAAAGTGACGTTTTAAAAGGAAATTAAGATAATATCACTATCACTAAAAGTATACCAAAAAGGCTTCAAAAATGCTTCCAAAAACTAATGTTTAGCGAGAGATTGATCAAGAATCTAGCGTAAAGAATTCTGATCTCCATTTGCCAAAGCATACATTCAATCCGTTACGAAATCAGTACGCTTTTTGAAATCGAAAATGGCCCAAATCGATGTTCTGCGAATTGCATACATTTGGGCGTGTACTAAATGTGTATTCCATTAGTACTTGCGAATGGAAATAAACGTTTCCTTTTCTGAGAAACTGTTCGATGTTGTAATTTGTAGGTTAATTTTCGATAAATAATGTTATGCAAAGGATTTTAGAGATTCGATTTAGACATACACTATACTAAATTATTGTAACTACACAGATCAGACAAATATTTTGCTATTTTGTTTTTGAATCTGTGTAAATAGATCGACCGTTTGATTGTTTTGATAACTTAATTCTCTAAAAGTTTAAAAGTTTTATCCTTTAATGATGATGAGAAAATATTTTTACGAATAAATGTGTTATGTTCTATTCTTCCTTAATGTTCTATTCTTCATAGAAACTTTTTCTTTTTTGGAACTAAGTTTCATGATTTTACATACAATGCTTCTTTGTTCACGTGATCCATCCAACCGTAGATCTTCTGTATCATGACTGCAACTTGAAGCAGCCATGGCCAAGACATTCAAGCTATAGTAATAGAACTGTTCCTAGTTCTTCGTCATGTTTCTCTTAATTTTAATACAATTGATTTGGTATTTGTACAATTTGATGCAATTGTAGCACGTCTTTTAGCTTTTGAAAAAAGATAGAATAAACATCTAGCAGAGGACAGACTCTGGCCATCTTATGGTATTGTTTTGACTGTTAAATAGAAAAAGAAACTGTTGTTGATCGATGAGACTCCCAAAAGATCTCAGCAGTGCTTTTAATAATTTTTTTTCCAAAAATTTCGATCGAATTGCATAAATTTGTACATATTTTAGATCATGGTCTCAAGAATTTGCTGTAAAATACCCCAAGACTCGAGTTAGACATTACTTTAAACACAATCCTGCCTCGGTTGGGTAGATCGGTAGGACTTCCGGTACCGTAGTTGTTCGGTTGAAACTCCCAAAAAAACGCAAGAAATTGAATCAAAATTCGGAGTAGGTTAGATGAGAGGAATAAATGACAAAAAAAAAAAATCTAGCGAAAGAGGAAAAACTTTTCACATTTTTCCCACAGTAAAACAAAACATACAGAAAAATTGGAAAATTTAAATAGAAAAAAGGCACACATACACACAAGTTATAGTGAAAACGAAACAAAACAAAAACCTTGAACGAGATACACGAATGGCAGAGGAAAAGAGGAAAAACTTTTCACATTTTTCCCACAGTAAAACAAAACATACAGAAAAATTGGAAAATTTAAATAGAAAAAAGGCACACATACACACAAGTTATAGTGAAAACGAAACAAAACAAAAACCTTGAACGAGATACACGAATGTCAGAGGATCGCAATGAATACGATTGAACGGAAGTTCAGATTGTAAAATCAAATACAAAATGTATGGCTGGCTGTGGAAAACGCGTGACGGGACGTTTGTATGTGTGTGTGTGTGTGTGTATGTTGCTGGACGGTATACGGAGCCACCACGTTCCGGGTGACGTGATGTCAAGGATTTGGAAGGAAATGGGAATCTGATAACATTATACATGTATGTACCCCGAGTGTACATATTTTCATTGAACCTTGGCAAAGGCGGAAGTGTCTTCGGGCGCTGGAACTAACGAGCAACCCGATGTTGGAGGTCCCGGTTGTTCGGGACCGGGTCCGGAAGAGGGTAGAAAAGCAGTGGTGGATATGTTTTATTTTGTTCTGTTTTTGGAAAGTATCCTTACGTGCTTCGTCCCTGCCGGGGATACAATACCTACCACGGCCCTGTCACTTGTTGTTACGGGTGAGGTTAAATGGATTTTTTTGCTGCTGCTGCTACTGTTGCTTTGTTTTGATTTCCCCCTTTTCTGTGTATATTCAGTTTTCCAAATTTTCCATCCGAATGATTCTACTTTCAAGTAAAGTTTCGAGAAGGAAAGCTTTCGTGAATACGAACGAGAGATGAAAAGGTGGTTTTCGCGAATAAACGGGATCCAGGAATCGCAGGTACATCATGACGTTACTGTTACTACTCTGTTAGTTTATTAGTTTCACATTACTTGGTTAAAAAAAACAAAAACCCGACGGGCTTCATCGTTCCCTGTGGTTGCATTTGTATTGGAAAACCCCGAATTGGAATGTAAAATGGTGCAACATTCGGCGACGGCAACATATTGGTCGCTGCTTCTGCTATGCTATATTGCAGTAATCTCGTTTGAAAGACTTGTGTGATTAATAATCAAAACAAATGGGTATGCAAAGTGTAAAGGATATGGTGAGGGATTCATTAAAATTTGTTCTGCTTCCATAAATACATTACCTCGTAGTAATATGCTTTCCGGCTTAACAAACTGTAAAGCAAACGATTCGTTTTGTATATTTTTTAATTACAAGTGTTATCATTAATTAACATAAATCTATATTTAGTATCGTAGATGTGTGGGTTTTTTTATGGAAACACACACAGTACTAAATGGACTTTAATTGTATTTCATTTATACATTTAAAGTGACGTTTTAAAAGGAAATTAAGATAATATCACTATCACTAAAAGTATACCAAAAAGGCTTCAAAAATGCTTCCAAAAACTAATGTCTAACTCGAGTCTTGGGGTATTTTACAGCAAATTCTTGAGACCATGATCTAAAATATGTACAAATTTATGCAATTCGATCGAAATTTTTGGAAAAAAAATTATTAAAAGCACTGCTGAGATCTTTTGGGAGTCTCATCGATCAACAACAGTTTCTTTTTCTATTTAACAGTCAAAACAATACCATAAGATGGCCAGAGTCTGTCCTCTGCTAGATGTTTATTCTATCTTTTTTCAAGAGCTAAAAGACGTGCTACAATTGCATCAAATTGTACAAATACCAAATCAATTGTATTAAAATTAAGAGAAACATGACGAAGAACTAGGAACAGTTCTATTACTATAGCTTGAATGTCTTGGCCATGGCTGCCTCAAGTTGCAGTCATGATACAGAAGATCTACGGTTGGATGGATCACGTGAACAAAGAAGCATTGTATGTAAAATCATGAAACTTAGTTCCAAAAAAGAAAAAGTTTCTATGAAGAATAGAACATTAAGGAAGAATAGAACATAACACATTTATTCGTAAAAATATTTTCTCATCATCATTAAAGGATAAAACTTTTAAACTTTTAGAGAATTAAGTTATCAAAACAATCAAACGGTCGATCTATTTACACAGATTCAAAAACAAAATAGCAAAATATTTGTCTGATCTGTGTAGTTACAATAATTTAGTATAGTGTATGTCTAAATCGAATCTCTAAAATCCTTTGCATAACATTATTTATCGAAAATTAACCTACAAATTACAACATCGAACAGTTTCTCAGAAAAGGAAACGTTTATTTCCATTCGCAAGTACTAATGGAATACACATTTAGTACACGCCCAAATGTATGCAATTCGCAGAACATCGATTTGGGCCATTTTCGATTTCAAAAAGCGTACTGATTTCGTAACGGATTGAATGTATGCTTTGGCAAATGGAGATCAGAATTCTTTACGCTAGATTCTTGATCAATCTCTCGCTAAACATTAGTTTTTGGAAGCATTTTTGAAGCCTTTTTGGTATACTTTTAGTGATAGTGATATTATCTTAATTTCCTTTTAAAACGTCACTTTAAATGTATAAATGAAATACAATTAAAGTCCATTTAGTACTGTGTGTGTTTCCATAAAAAAACCCACACATCTACGATACTAAATATAGATTTATGTTAATTAATGATAACACTTGTAATTAAAAAATATACAAAACGAATCGTTTGCTTTACAGTTTGTTAAGCCGGAAAGCATATTACTACGAGGTAATGTATTTATGGAAGCAGAACAAATTTTAATGAATCCCTCACCATATCCTTTACACTTTGCATACCCATTTGTTTTGATTATTAATCACACAAGTCTTTCAAACGAGATTACTGCAATATAGCATAGCAGAAGCAGCGACCAATATGTTGCCGTCGCCGAATGTTGCACCATTTTACATTCCAATTCGGGGTTTTCCAATACAAATGCAACCACAGGGAACGATGAAGCCCGTCGGGTTTTTGTTTTTTTTAACCAAGTAATGTGAAACTAATAAACTAACAGAGTAGTAACAGTAACGTCATGCTGTACCTGCGATTCCTGGCTCCCGTTTTTTCGCGAAAACCACCTTTTCATCTCTCGTTCGTATTCACGAAAGCTTTCCTTCTCGAAACTTTACTTGAAAGTAGAATCATTCGGGTGGAAAATTTGGAAAACTGAATATACACAGAAAAGGGGGAAATCAAAACAAAGCAACAGTAGCAGCAGCAGCAGCAGCAGCAAAAAAATCCATTTAACCTCACCCGTAACAACAAGTGACAGGGCCGTGGTAGGTATTGTATCCCCGGCAGGGACGAAGCACGTAAGGATACTTTCCAAAAACAGAACAAAATAAAACATATCCACCACTGCTTTTCTACCCTCTTCCGGACCCGGTCCCGAACAACCGGGACCTCCAACATCGGGTTGCTCGTTAGTTCCAGCGCCCGAAGACACTTCCGCCTTTGCCAAGGTTCAATGAAAATATGTACACTCGGGGTACATACATGTATAATGTTATCAGATTCCCATTTCCTTCCAAATCCTTGACATCACGTCACCCGGAACGTGGTGGCTCCGTATACCGTCCAGCAACATACACACACACACACACACATACAAACGTCCCGTCACGCGTTTTCCACAGCCAGCCATACATTTTGTATTTGATTTTACAATCTGAACTTCCGTTCAATCGTATTCATTGCGATCCTCTGACATTCGTGTATCTCGTTCAAGGTTTTTGTTTTGTTTCGTTTTCACTATAACTTGTGTGTATGTGTGCCTTTTTTCTATTTAAATTTTCCAATTTTTTTGTATGTTTTGTGGGAAAAATGTGAAAAGTTTTTCCTCTTTCTCTAGATTTTTTTTTGTCATTTATTCCTCTCATCTAACCTACTCCGAATTTTGCTTCAATTTCTTGCGTTTTTTTGGGAGTTTTCTACGGTACCGGAAGTTCTACCGATCTACCCAACCGAGGCAGGAGAGCGTGGAAACAAATATTTATAAGCCAGTAAAAGCCCTGTGGGAGATGTTTTCGCAGATATCGTGCGGTAAGCATTAAGCATGCGAACACGAAAACCTGGCGTAAAGCGACTCTTCGCACGAATGCTCGTATCATACCCGGCTGCAATCTGTTGCATTACATCGTTTGGTGGATGTGGTGGGACGATCCTTTTTTTGGCTTTATTATGTTTGTATTGTTTTT
>KZ062607.1:21194-65141 GCA_002091835.1 Anopheles maculatus
TCATAATTTATAAGATATAGCTGCGGTTCACGGAACCATGTTTAATTTGTTAACAATCAAAAGCGAAAAATCGCTTCAACCCTTCCAACCACGACGGCGATGTCTTGTTTAATCTACAGATAAACCAATTCGGTCAGTAAGTGTAGACGCACGCGTACGGATGTTGGTTTTTGTGACCACACGCGGGCAGCTGTGTGATACGATGATGACAGACACTTTGATATCGGGCCCTTTTCGTCAGTTTTCGTCAGAGCTTATGGCACAACGGTTTCGTTCGCTGTGCTTGAGCGAAAGCACACCGCTGCCTAGCGTATGAAATTAGTGGTACCTTGTGCAAGCAACGACTGCGAGCGTAACAATGAAGCAAATTCCGGCTCCCGGAAACGCTGCTACCTCGGTTTGGCTCTGCGGCTTGGTTTAACACTGGTACGGTCGAATGATTCCAAAATGACCACCGAATGAACGACGCGCTTCATTCGGATGTATAGCTCGAAGCACTGGAAGCTTGCAACGGTGTTAAACGTCGGAGAAGTGTCTGAACCGTTTCCTTCCAAATTTGCCGGACTCTGAATGGTAAAGGCATACGGGAGCCTTGTCTCAGCGAACACTGGCAGTTCAGGGATGGGTGGGTTAGGTGACGAGTTGGGTTTCAAAATTTCCGACAAGGAAAAGCTGTTTGCACGCTTCCTTGCAATGTTGAAGACCACTTGCTACAGCGCGTAACGGTACCGACAATAGTTTGCTGTGAGACGGTCAGAGATTGGTCTACATTTCAACAGGACATCGCTTGTCAGGACGTTCCGTTAAACAGGGCACTGATCAGCAAACTGAGCTACCAGTCGTTAGTGATGGAAGGAACACATGTTCAGCAAGCAGAGGAAGACGTAGGTCATTTCAATATATCAGATTGGGTTAAAGAACGGTTAATCGATACGGTTAAAATGCTTGAATGAAAATAAATGTTTACTACATTTACGTAGGCTCGATCGTTCTTAAAATAATGTGCTAAATGATTTTCTACGTACCTATGCACTGTCCAGATGCAATTTCAACTGCGTTTCATCATGTAATGTCTTTTAAATGTGTAGTAAAAAGTGCAGAACTATCAGAGTCTAGGTATTATAAAGTTAACGAGTTTCTTGGAATATATTTAGCGAAAGAAGCAAAATTTTCGAGTAATGTAGTTTTTGTTATTAACAAGTTTAAAAAGTACACAAAAATTGCTTATCAATGACGTTTAATGAACCGAAGAATATTGTTAAGCTAACGCCAAACTATCAATGCAATTCATGTAACATATTGCAAAATTATACCTTTTCCATGTATAGTGTGATTTTTTTGGCCGGAACCAATTGATATTTGAGATTCTTATGCCATAGCTATAGTTGCATTTTAATTTAAAAATAATTTAAACAAAGTTCATCCAATGCCCGTCCTTCAACCAATGTGCGTCGAAACTAAAGGCTCATTGCATACACACAGGCGCATATCGTTTGTTCGACTAAATGAACTTTATTCGTTCGATTGATTGATGATCGAAATTCAGTAATAAACGTGCGGAAATTTTTTGTAGCATTCCGGTGTGATTGTGTTACTGTAGCGCCAATATAATTATTCACAAATTTTATGTAAACAATGCCCTGAAGGGTTACGAAATTAAACGAAATTCACTGGTAATAAATATAAAAAAAATCCCACTGCCCGCGCTCACATCACAATTAACATCCGTTCGTGGAGAGTATTTTTTGTTGTTGTTTCCTACCGCATAATAATATTCAATCGTGGCACCAGCACGGAAACGATTGCAGCAAAGCACCATCAACCGAACCTGGCGCTATAAAGTTTAACCAGGACATAAAGTGCATAAAAACGTGAAACAGAAGAAGAAGCAAAACAAAAAAAAAAACATCACAAAACATGATGAAACAACGAACATGATTAAGCTTTGCATTGTTATTGCGGAGAGCCGAGGCACACGCACACGGGATGTGAAATGTGTGTCCCATTTTGGGATTTTGAATGAATACATTTTCACATCCAGTGCATCTGATTTTCACCACTGCATGTGTTGCGTGTGTGTGTGTGTGCGAGTGTATGGGGATGGTGCGAAAGAGTGGCCTTAGAGTTCATCATCACCTTCGGGATCAGCACAAAAGGGAACAGTTGCCAGTTGTTACCGGGCTGCATTATTGATTTCGTTCGATCCATTAATCATTAATGTTGGTGGAATGTTTGCATGCCGGTTGATCGGGGATTTGCCCCGGGAGTGCCTCAATTTGTCGCACATTCTCGGGTACGAGGTCGCGCACCAGGGTGTCGCAAGCGATGGAACGGGCAACATCGCTAAGCTCAGCACAAAAGGGAACAGTTGCCAGTTGTTACCGGGCTGCATTATTGATTTCGTTCGATCCATTAATCATTAATGTTGGTGGAATGTTTGCATGCCGGTTGATCGGGGATTTGCCCCGGGAGTGCCTCAATTTGTCGCACATTCTCGGGTACGAGGTCGCGCACCAGGGTGTCGCAAGCGATGGAACGGGCAACATCGCTAAGCAAGAGGACACTCTCTTTCATACTCGTGAAAGTCATGCCGTCGTGGGAAAGCCTTTCGTGGTGTATGATTGTGTAAAAAAAAACTGTATATCTGACATTGGGAAAAGACTTACGCGAGCAAGTGATGAACGAACAGAGAGGCTTCTATTAACACGTTTCCTCATTCATTATCCACCTGCAGTAATCAGTATTTGCGATGATTACGATATGGGAAAGCTACCGTGCTCGTACCATGGGCTTATCGTGTGAAAAACGAAGGTTTAAGTAATGGTCAGAGTGCTTTCGTTTTAGTTACAACTCCCACCTATCGTACGAGAGTATCCGGAGTGGAGAAATTTCTGTGCCATAATCCTGAGGTAAAAGGATGCCGGATAATGATCGGTTTGGTGCGGGATACGCGGGAACTCCCTCGTCATCATCAGGCCGCGTTCCCGGTAGCAAAGGCAAAAGCAGAAGCAAATGGGTCAGCAGATTTTATGAAATGTGATTTCATGAAATTATCAATAATTGATTTATCCAATTATTTTATTTCACTTTTATCACTTGATTATCCGTCGGGCGTGTTTTCGGTAGCGTATCGGTTTGTGCCCGGGGTTGTGCGGAATGGGAGTGGTTCGCTGGAAAGGTGTCGGTGGCAGTAAGCGAGTGCTGATTTGCGATTCGAAGCAATGAATAAATGTGCCCGCACGAACCGTACACACCAACACAAATGGAAAGGAATGTAAATTTTTCCCCCTCGAAAGTTCGGAACTTTCGGCAGCGAACGAACGGCATCGGTTCCGGTGTGCTGCTTTTCGTGTGAGCTTTTTTTTCGAATGCAAATGGAACGAAAGAGACACACACACACGCAGATTCACAGATACAGTTGGTGCGGATGGTAAGGCATATTAGCATTGAATACGTGCAGTGAAGTCATTAAATTTTAATTCCCACCGTTGCTTGCGTTACGCGCGTTTGCCTGGGCCGGAAGTGCGAAAACGAAATTCGACATCCGGTGCGCTACGGACAGGTAAAGGAACAAAAAGTGTACCGGTGGAGGGATAGGCACACCGGTACCATGATTGCTAGGTTCCTGGTGGAGGGTATTGATTTTGCACTGAAATGGAGCAACTTATGCGGTTGTATGAAGAGGTTTCGAATGATGCATTGATTGGGGAAAGGTAAAAATAGTTGTTTTTTCATGTCAGAAGATGCTGAAGAAGATCCGATAGAAATCTTTTTTTTAATTGTTACAAATTTATTTACTACGCTGAACAAATAGCCTTAGTACATCATAACTGTGTTTTTCAGACAATAAAACAAGTGTTATTTAAAACAATGCATAGTTTAATTGAATTATTGTGTTTTTTAAACACTCAAACTCTTATGCTGGGACTTAAGACATAACTAGCTAGAGAGCAGAATGGTTACGAAAGGACGAAAGGAACGATCCGAAAAAAATTCGATATCTTTATCAGCGTTTTACTAATAATAGTTTGAAACTATGATGATCTTTAATTTTGAATAATAATCACCTTCAGTTATTATTTATTTATTTATTTTCCATTATGACGGCTGGAAACCGTATTTTCAATCACCTTCAGTTGTTTCAGCGATTTATTTTAAATAAAGATTATTAAATACTTTGTTTTCCATAAGTTTTACCAGATCGAGCTGCAAAGAGTTTAATGAAGGTGATTAGAAGTGTTATTTTTATAAGTTAGAATGGAAGAAAAATCAATAATAGCGATACGGCCAGGCCGTTCCATGTGAATAAAAAAAAATCAGTAACAAAAGGCACGACTTCTTACTGCAGCATTTGCTGGTTTAAAATATCTTCAAATACAATCAACCGGTTATTTAAGTAATTTATTATAGTTAACATATTTTACAGCTTGTGAAAGTCTTATGCTTGAAATCCCAAAATAAATAATAAACCATTTTATTATAGAAGGTTGGCTTTCAGTGACTATTTAAACTACCATTGTTAAATTCAATCAATCGATGGTTGTTTTATTTCACCGTTTTTTTAAGGATTCGACAAGTGAAGTCAAATATGTAAATATCACATCCTTCAACGCTTTATTTTATCATTTGAAAATATTTTCAAGTACACTTCTTTCTTCTTTCTTGGCCTAACGACCTCTTAGGTCATGCCTGCCATTTCTGGCTTACTAGACTAATTGATACCGCATAGTTGGTTAGTCAATCCTCACTATGGGGGAACGGCCCAGATGAGACTTGAACCCCGGTCCTGCCGTGTGAAGACCGGCGCCGCTGTCGCATCACCACCGGGCCGCCCCGACTAGTAATGTGTTTCTAGTAATGTGTGTTTCGTTATTAACAAGATTTAAAAGTACACAAAAATTGCTTATCAATGACGTTTAACGCACCGAAGAAGATTGTTAAAACTAACGTCAAACTATGAATGCAATTCATGTAAAATATTGCAAAATTATACCTTTTCCATGTACAGTTTGATATTTATGGCCGTAACCAATTGATATTTGAGATTCTTATGCCATAGCTATAGTTGCATTTTAATTTAAAAATAATTTAAACAAAGTTCATCCAATGCCCGTCCTTCAACCAATGTGCGTCGAAACTAAAGGCTCATTGCATACACACAGGCGCATATCGAATGTTCGACTAAATGAACTTTATTAGTTCGATTGATTGATGATCGAAATTCAGTAATAAACGTGCGGAAATTTTTTGTAGCATTCCGGTGTGATTGTGTTACTGTAGCGCCAATATAATTATTCACAAATTTTATGTAAACAATGCCCTGAAGGGTTACGAAATTAAACGAAATTCACTGGTAATAAATATAAAAAAATCCCACTGCCCGCGCTCACATCACAATTAACATCCGTTCGTGGAGAGTATTATTTTTGTTGTTGTTTCCTACCGCATAATAATATTCAATCATGGCACCAGCACGGAAACGATTGCAGCAAAGCACCATCAACCGAACCTGACGCTATAAAGTTTAACCAGGACATAATGTGCATAAAAACGTGAAACAGAAGAAGAAGCAAAACAAAAAAAAAACATCACAAAACATGATGAAACAACGAACATGATTAAGCTTTGCATTGTTATTGCGGAGAGCCGAGGCACACGCACACGGGATGTGAAATGTGTGTCCCATTTTGGGATTTTGAATGAATACATTTTCACATCCAGTGCATCTGATTTTCACCACTGCATGTGTTGCGTGTGTGTGTGTGTGCGAGTGTATGGGGATGGTGCGAAAGAGTGGCCTTAGAGTTCATCATCACCTTCGGGATCAGCACAAAAGGGAACAGTTGCCAGTTGTTACCGGGCTGCATTATTGATTTCGTTCGATCCATTAATCATTAATGTTGGTGGAATGTTTGCATGCCGGTTGATCGGGATTTGCCCCGGGAGTGCCTCAATTTGTCGCACATTCTCGGGTACGAGGTCGCGCACCAGGGTGTCGCAAGCGATGGAACGGGCAACACCGCTAAGCAAGAGGACACCCTCTTTCATACTCGTGAAAGTCATGCCGTCGTGGGAAAGCCTTTCGTGGTGTATGATTGTGTAAAAAAAAACTGTATATCTGACATTGGGAAAAGACTTACGCGAGCAAGTGATGAACGAACAGAGAGGCTTCTATTAACACGTTTCCTCATTCATTATCCACCTGCAGTAATCAGTATTTGCGATGATTACGATATGGGAAAGCTACCGTGCTCGTACCATGGGCTTATCGTGTGAAAAACGAAGGTTTAAGTAATGGTCAGAGTGCTTTCGTTTTAGTTACAACTCCCACCTATCGTACGAGAGTATCCGGAGTGGAGAAATTTCTGTGCCATAATCCTGAGGTAAAAGGATGCCGGATAATGATCGGTTTGGTGCGGGATACGCGGGAACTCCCTCGTCATCATCAGGCCGCGTTCCCGGTAGCAAAGGCAAAAGCAGAAGCAAATGGGTCAGCAGATTTTATGAAATGTGATTTCATGAAATTATCAATAATTGATTTATCCAATTATTTTATTTCACTTTTATCACTTGATTATCCGTCGGGCGTGTTTTCGGTAGCGTATCGGTTTGTGCCCGGGGTTGTGCGGAATGGGAGTGGTTCGCTGGAAAGGTGTCGGTGGCAGTAAGCGAGTGCTGATTTGCGATTCGAAGCAATGAATAAATGTGCCCGCACGAACCGTACACACCAACACAAATGGAAAGGAATGTAAATTTTTCCCCCTCGAAAGTTCGGAACTTTCGGCAGCGAACGAACGGCATCGGTTCCGGTGTGCTGCTTTTCGTGTGAGCTTTTTTTTCGAATGCAAATGGAACGAAAGAGACACACACACACGCAGATTCACAGATACAGTTGGTGCGGATGGTAAGGCATATTAGCATTGAATACGTGCAGTGAAGTCATTAAATTTTAATTCTCACCGTTGCTTGCGTTACGCGCATTTGCCTGGGCCGGAAGTGCGAAAACGAAATTCGACATCCGGTGCCCTACGGACAGGTAAAGGAACAAAAAGTGTACCGGTGGAGGGATAGGCACACCGGTACCATGATTGCTAGGTTTCTGGTGGAGGGTATTGATTTTGCACTGAAATGGAGCAACTTATGCGGTTGTATGAAGAGGTTTCGATTGATGCATTGATTGGAGAAAGGTAAAAATTGTTGTTTTTTCATGTCAGAAGATGCTGAAGAAGATCAGATAGAAATCTTTTTTTTATTGTTACAAATTTATTTACTACGCTGAACAAATAGCCTTAGTACATCATTACTGTGTTTTTCAGATCATAAAACAAGTGTTAGTTAAAACAATGCTTAGTTTAATTGAATAACAATAAGACGTAAATTATTGTGTTTTTTAAACACTCAAACTCTTATGCTGGGACTTAAGACATAACTAGCTAGACGTTGACAGTGCCAGGTTTCTTAGAACTGGATGAACTGGAACTGGAATCCCTCCAAATAAATAAAAACGACGGCTTATCAAATTCAACTTTTAGGTTATTTCCTTTTTCACCTCCAGGATCTTAAGGCCAAGACTATCATTCAAAACTCAATTTAGGTCTAACGATCTGCTATAAGAAAAGGATTAACCGTAAAATAATTGTCAAAAAACTGTTAACATAAATGACCATAAATTAATCTTGCGTAGCACATGGCAGAGACTAATGAAACTCTGTTTTTCTTTTTCTGATTTATTTACTTGATTTGTGTAAAGGTTCTTTTACTTTTTTTTTTAGTAAAAATTGGTTACGTCTTAATAACATCTAGTTTTTATTAGTCTATGTTATTTTTTTCTTATTTACTCATTTATTAGTTCCAGCATAGGAAAACCCTACAAATCTGGGCAAACAGAAGAAGGACACTTCAGATATATATGCAGTATTAGGCTTGATGACTTTTACATTTATAAAAAATGAATAATATTTGAAACGAAGATTCTTTCCGTGTTTAGGTTCATCTTTTTCTTTTCGCTTTAGTTTATGGTCCTCTTTTCCGTTCCCGCTTCCCATCTCTCGAAGTTTAGCTTTCTATAATTGTAAGTAATCTAGAAGTTAATATGTACGCTGATAAATCACATAATCTTATGTATTTTGACATTTGACGACAGAGATGCTACTACCTGTCTGTAGAAAATGACACGGAAACCTAGTCTTTGATTTAGTTCAGTTATAGACACCAATGATAATAAAAATATTATAAATATGAACGCTTAGATGCGCTCCGAGCTTTCGAGGAGCCCCGTACATATCGACGATCTTTCATTAGGTAAGCTGTATGGTCCTGGGGGTCACATACATGTCTTCTTCTAATCAGTTAATTCAATGAATTAGATTTGGTACTAATCTTATATCAAAGTCGTATTGTACAAAAATATAATCTAAGGCTTCTAAATGGTTTAAGATTAACAAGACGATTTGATTAAAGTTGTCTTAAAAATGATTATTTCTCTTTTTTCTGTATGTTAATATGCAGTTACTATTCCAGCTTAGATACAGAATGATTTAATAAGTTCTTTCGATAGAGATTTGTCCAAAACAATTGTATTGATTACTGCAGAGATCAGTTGTAGTTGACGTTCTTGCCTCAGACGGCCGGACAAATGCCATCTATTTAGTTCAGAATAACTTTCTCCAATAGGGCGGTTAGTATGCTATAAATTACAACAATAAACTGAACGATAAAACCATCTGACAATAAAGCAGATAATAAAGACTTCAAGCAGTAGTGATCGTTTATCAGGAAGTACCTCACTTCTTCACACAAGAATAAAAATGCATAGCACAAGTAATTTGTTGATTGCAATTCCTTGACAGTTTTAGACATCAGTGCTTCAAATAATTTGATAACGCTCCACCATTTTGTCTGTAAACAACAAATAACAGATACAAAAGACAATGGATGGTTGAAAGAAACAATAGATAGATTTGAAAAAATCGTGTATGATCGTGTACAAAACACACACACAAAACAGCTTAAATTTGATTGATATTAACAAACTAATTCGATCATTAATACGTAAGCCGAGTATTCACCGCTCGTGCTCGGGGAAAACATTAATTTGCATACTAACTATCAGCCGGTTTTTATGTTTTTGCTTGTAAATCATCCCACGCGTCATAATGAGCATGGATTGTCTGTACGTTCCGGTTGAAACTTAATACCGCACACATTAAATGCTTTCGCGTGCATTGTGCTCCTTAAGGTGAATGGCATTAATTTGTCTCACCCACAGGATATACCCTACCACAACAAACCCCCCCCCCTTCCTTTCACCAATTATGTTGGTAGGAAAATCGTTATTTGAAAGAGACGGTGGTTTGGTTTACCCGATTGCCTCATTCATTGATTGTTCCCATTATTATCCGTAATCAACCTACCGACAACTGATCGCCTGTAAATGGGAGCCTGAAATCGGATACTATTCTGGGTCGCATCCACAATTGACGCTCGTTAAAGGTGAGACAATGTCAGCCCAACTGCGACGGCTATTGATACGGAATCGGGTAAGGGCGAAAACAATAAACATCACGCCATCAGAATAATGCCGTTGGGGGATAAATCGTCTTGAATTGTGGTATGATGGGCTCGTCATTTTTCAGCGAAATTGCAAAACGGTTCCAACATTCCCTAACAAAACCCCTTTTGTTTTGGGTGAGGCTGAGCGTCAGAGCGTATTGTTGTGGCATTAAATGGCAGTTTAATGGGTGGTTTGCTTTAGAAATGTCAGAAATCTCTAGAAATGCGTTGCAATAAGGCGATTTATCATCGATGTGACGACATTTGGGCAGCTTTATTAGCACCGCTCCGACCTTCTGAGCCTTATTGTGTATCGTGATTAGATTGGTTGATACTTAAACATTAGCATATTCACCATTATAATCGAAGAAAATGGGGACAATTCCAGGCGAAGTGTGAAAATGTTTCGGAATTTCGTGGTGAAGCGTCGGGGAAGCATCGGCAACGCTCATGAAATGACAACTCTGTTTAATGTTGTCTTCTGCTGAATACCTGTCCCCGTAGGCTACAATATCACTTTCTCTACACAGCCTCTTCTTGCGTTCGCCCTTCGAACCGCAATCGTACTCCTTCCCGCGATTCACCACAGCGCAGCCATGTGGCTCAATTCTTAGACGTGTTCACAGCTCTATTTATTAGTGTTATCACAGCACGGCCGCACTATCTGGCGCTTCACACGTCGGTTGAAAACTTTAATCAAAATCTAATTAAACGATCCACTCGACTTAACAAAGGCAATATTGTTTCGGCCCCCGTGACTGTGGCCGTGCGATGCCAGTGCGAACATGGCGTGGCACGCACTCAATATAAAGCCATTTGTCGTATGTTTGAGTGCGTGTACTAACGTTATGGGCGTACATGGGTGGCCTCCACACACGCTTGCTCAGCACACCTGCAATCGATGTATTGTTTACCGTACCGGGACACGCTGGTTAACCGTAGCTGCATGGAAGGCGTTACCAGATGCAGCCAGTTACCAGTGTGCGTTCGACTGATAGTGAGAGCGCAAAAGAACATTCGATCGCTAGTAACTGCTGTTTGAAAGGCTTTTGTGTTTGAGGATGAATTGTGCCAGTTGGGGTGTTTTCTACTAGGGATTAAAAGTGACCTAGCTCCGTTTTGGGTTTCAATATGTATTGATTGGAACTGTTCATTACTATCCAAAAGGGTGGCAATTACAGTTCATAACATGGTGCTATAATTATGAACTACGAACTGCTAAGTGTACGACTAAGTATGTAATTAATTTTATGTATCATCCCACCCGTATAAGCATAACATTAGTCTGTTGCATTAAGACGTTATCTTAGACACACAAACACACGCATACTATGCACGTCTGTTACAGCACTGGTGTTTATTTTGAGGCAAGGATTCGGTGCATGTTTGGCTAAACTATTCTTTGTCGGATAGGTTTGGCGGTGTTTCGTTCAATACTTTGTAGGCTCGTTGATGTCCGGCCATTGTTTTCTGTCGTGCATGGTCCGAAGCAGATAAGAATGGTGAATGCACAAGCAGAATATGGAAATATGGTTCACAATTTAGAGCGTACGAAAATATTGACCTACTGGTACAGAATGGACAGAGTAGGGTGTTTTAAAGGTGCAATGTTTCGTGTTACGCACGATATGGTTATGCTATTGTAACAAAAATATTGATCAATTCTAGGAATCATTGTATATGACTTTAATATCATAGTTATTTAATAATTACGATTTTTCAATTAGCGTTCTATATTTGAATGGTGAATGTTTTAACAAATGATAACATTGATCAAAACTTCCACAAAAGTTCATCCAGTTTTGAATATTATAATTATTTTCTTTAAAAAAACCTTATTTTTTAGAGCAAATGCATTAAAACACGTTAACTAGGTGTTCTTGTATTATACGCAAATATGTACCTTCCTTCATAATTTGTCTGTTTACAATATGTGCATTAAAAAACTAACGACGAAATGATTTGAATTTTTATCCAACTATCTCGCCTTATTATAAAATTGTGAAGGAACTTTGTTCTACGTTTTGTTCAATCTGGGCCTAAAAATAGACGGCCATTGTGGCACACTTCATGACGCCCGGATACAATCGGACAAATATCTATAAGAAGCGAACGCTGGAAGAAATAAAGCAGTTTAGGATTCCGATGGTGCCCTAGCCTAACGTGCTTCTGTTCTGCTCTGGTTGGGCTAAATTGAAGAGTAGTGGAAACTGGAGTAGTGGAAACTGGAGTAGTGGAAACTGGATGTTATCCACCCAGTGTACAAAAAGGCGACAGACTGGATTGTGCCAACTTCCTAGCCATCACAGTCCTGAATGCTGTCTACAAGATCCTGTCCCGAGGTTACCAAGCTGGATTTGTTGGAGGGAAATCCACTACCGACCAAATCTTCACTCTTCGGCAGATTGTCTATTGAATAGAGAATAACAATACTAATATACATAATCTATCACTATAATTCACTATAACTATTTTGTATTACAAATTCCTGGAAAATGATACCGTTCATGAACCTGTACAAGATTCGTAATTTGATCGGTATCGGTATTGGTTCCGGAACTGGGTTCGGAATCGATTCCGGAAGTGTTCCTAGAATTTGTTGCGGCATAGAAACCAATTCCGAAAGCGGAATCGGAATCAGAACTGGTTTCGACAATGGAATCGGAATCAGATAGTTCTGATTTCATCAGAATCAGATATTTCCACGATCGATCGAAAATCCTGTTTGATGATTTGATAATTGTAATGAATATGATTTTTCCATTTTATACAATGATATTTAAGATTAGCTGATGGATAAGCTGTTCTTGGTCAAACTTATACCTTTTACTTACACAAACAAATTAATTACAATTCCCTCCATTCATGAAATTAAGGCTTGAACGGAGGAAGTCGCCTTGCTAAGCTTTTCTGTCTTGTATTGTACACATACTGCGGTTCGGAGTTAAAAATTGCCACAACCATTACGATGTGCTTTTCGAATATGTTGTACATGTTTATAGTAAAACGCCCATGACGCACATTCAAGACTCCTTCGACTTATGTCGCACCGTTTAATTGCTTATTTTAGCATATTTTTATTACTCCGTCAACAGCTTGCTACTGGTGCCACAGTCACATCCGTCTGAAGATTGGTAGGATACTGCTTGTAAAAATTGCAACGCAAGCAGAATGGTGAAAAATGGGGAAAAAGCACATTCCCCAGTACAGTCGGAAGTGTCATCCGAAATGATATCCTGCATGTTGATTAGAGCGTTATTTGAGTTGTTTGTTTGCGGCAGCAAAATGGAAGAGAAAAAAAAGCAAACCGGAACAGAAAACCGACCGGCACACAATACGATTCTGCCGACAGCGAGCGATATGGACGTGAAGTTCGTACCAGCCGGAGATGTCGCTTGGGCTAACATCGGTACGGGAATCGTATCTAACACGTGCAAGTTACGGGGCAGACAGCAGTGGAGAGGAGAGAGTTTGTGGGATAAGGAAGTTGGAAGTTTTGGTCTGCAATCGTTCCATCATCATCTTCGTCATCATCGACAGAATTTGTTGGTTGAAGAACTGTTCCGTGTGCTAGCGGGTGCCCGGAAAGTTCGCAGCTGGGTTTGACGGGAAACCGAAGTTAGTGAGATTTGCGTACGTCACTAGTACGGGCAGCAGAAGCATCGGTTTAAATATGATATAAAAGCTTACAAATGATTTCCTATTGCCACCGCCTGCTGTCTTTGCTCAGCCATTTTGGATGAGCTAAACCGGCAAGTGTGTGTCTGCCGTAGCCCGATTTGCATATTTCCAGTGCAAAATTCACAATCAGCAAAGCAACATTGGCAACATGTTGGACTCGGGCCGTTGCACGTGTCCCCGGCACGAGCATGTGTGTGTGTGTGCTTGCTAAATGATTGTCAGGCACAATCCTTTATCCTAAACGTTGAACTATTTCTCGGGTAAGGAAGTGGGGCGTTTCCGTTCACTTCCGGGAAAAACGAGCCAGGAAAGCATTTTGCCTGAATAATCATTTTTCATGTGTTATTTATCGACAATCGGATGGTAAAGTTTTGCAAGCTAAATGGAATAATAACTATAATAACGTACGGTGCTTCGTCGGTCGCCTCGTTAAAGCGAACGCTGTACATTGCGGACGAAGCGGAGAGAGGTTCAAGATGTCGGAGTGAGTGTGTCATTATGGGTGGATGCTGTGCTGTGCAAGCTCTGCCGTATTAGTTACCGTACAAAAAGCCGTGAGTTCGATAATCAATGCAAAGACTCCAGCATCCTGTAAGTTGCTGCTTTCATATGGAATCGGATCCAGCCCGATCTTGTGGAAGACCGACGAATGATTAGCAATTGAATGGGCTTGCTCGTAACAGAGCCGGGTGTGTTTTGTATGCAATGCCGTACCTAGCAACACGTAGCTGGGATATATGATTTGCACAGTAGAGCATCTGACGGCATTTTAAGCTGTATTTCGTATTAAAGTGTGTTAATATTCCAAGAAATTTTAATTGATACAGGGCTGTGCATCGATTTGCTTAGCTAATAAATGGAGCGCAAGATGTACGTGCTAATCAAGTCGTTTAGTGGAGATTTGCAATCCAAGTATTTATGTGTACATTGAATGTAAATTGAATGTGTTCTTTTATGCAAAGTGATTGCTGTTGATGGGTAGTTTAGTTGAAGTGTAAACAAGATGAAGTGGTTAACTTTGTTTACATACGATACTTTCTGCCTACCGTTAAAGATCTGATGGTTTGAACATTCATTTTATTAAAGAAACGAATCTCTTATAGGCGGGGTACCAGAGCTTCACTCATTAAAATAAGGCCTGATAAATCATTCAGTAGAAGGAGATGACGATAGAGCGAGTTGTCATACCAAAAAAGTAGAAATGAAGTTTACCATTGGGGCAACAATTTTTCTTTTAATTTAAAGATTTGTGAATTAGAGTGTTAAGTGACACAGCAAAAATAGTTAAATAATGTAATACGGAACACAAACAATGTAATGTATGAATGTATAGCGTAGAAACTGCTTGATATTGAATTATAATTCGAGGAGTATTCTAGTCACCCAGCATCATTTGGGGATCTTTCTAAACGAAATCGTCATGGCTGAAATGATCCGTTTTTGTTTTGCCATCGTCAGATCAAACACTTCTTTCAATGTTTCAGGTTCAACCCTTCCCAAACATTTTTTCTCTTTGCCTTCCAATACTCTCCTCTTGATCTCTTCTCTATCTTGAGGCATGAGGATGTCCTATTTATTCTAAGATAGAGTTTAAGATTTTTTTATTTAAGAATTTTTAAATTGGGCATAATTGATTGGGATAAAGTTATTAATTACTTACTTACTTACTTACTTCCTTACTTATTGGGTGATAAAACAGTTTCGTGGTCGTGGTCTAGCGCCATCGTCTGCCACTAAAATATCACGGTAGACTCAACAACATCATCCTTGTTAGAACCTACCTATGTTCATGTACCTGGGCGGCCGAAAGGACTTTGCGGGCTGTATCGTTCGGTGATATTCGCATGACATGATCAGCTTGTCGTAGCCTGGCGAATCTAATTCGCTGCAAGATGGTGATCATCATACAGCTCGTAGAGCTCGTCGTTGTAGCAGCTTGTCCTTCAGATCAATGTCTTCAGAGCATCTTCAACTTGAACGCGGCTAATAGGATTTCGTCAGTTTTGAACAGAGTTTATGTCTCATAGGTGTATGTGAGTACTGGATCTGTAAGTGTTCCATAAAGTCTCAGGTTTTGCCATCTTGGCAGGTGTTTTGAGTGGAGAAGTATTCCTCAGACTGTAATATGACCGTTTGGCGGTCAGTAGCCTTGTACGTATCTCAACATCTATATTGTTATCGGTTCTGACATTTGAACCCAGATAGATGATGCTTTAAATGAATTTGAAAATATTCGTACATCACCCCAGAGTAAATTAGTATTTTTTATTAGAACCGCCACTGCCACTACCTTGTTGTTTTTTCCCCCGTTAATCTCCAACTCTAGGTTCAGGACCACCTGCTCAGTTCTTTGGTAAGCTTCTGGATTGATTCATAAAAGATGATTTCCGACCTGGTAAGCTTTTCCGGGATTCCAAAACAGGAAGAATATTACGAGCTAACGATGAAGTTGCCTAGTCGCTCATGCTGCAACACCTTAAGTCCCCTCTGTCTGTGTCTAAGTCTGAGCATCATCCCATAAAGTATGATTGTTCATGTCTGGATAGCTAAATAAGTAGTGAATTTAAATAGATTCAATTCTCGTACGCAATAAAATCCAAATTAAACCAAATCATGCGAAATGTTTTGTACCCATGTACATGCGGATTTGAGTAGACATCGATAAATCGTCTATTGCGAGGGAAACATACCTTCAATAATAAAATCAATACATTATTACGTTAATCTACAGTTGATCCTCGAACAATTGACTTTGGTCTGCCACGGTTTAACCAGTTCCACATTCTACAGCAGATCAATTTTTAATTCTTATTGATACCAACCGAACAAATCCATCATAGCATTAGGGAACGGTCATATGGTGCCAGCGGTGGTGTAACGATTGATTACGCGTGCTGTGTGGAATTTGTGAAATATTTCACATATTTCTTCGACAAAAGCGCACCGTCCCACACACAATGTGGTCGGCCAGCTTCAAAATAATTGATTTATTTGCTGCCATTTTTGTGAGCTTTGAAAACATGCTCGCCCAACACGGCACGACAATACCGCACGCAATCCATCTCCGCGGGAAGCTTTGTTGCGTTGCTTTTGATGCAAACGGATGCATTGTTAGCATTGTAGGTGGCAATAAACTTAAACGCTGTTTGTGTACAATATGCGGGAAAAAAATGTTCACTACAGCTAATAGCAAAGTCGTTTGATGCTGAAGTGTAATGGACTGAACGATGGTGGACTGGGGCCGAATTTGTTAGACCAATTTATTTTAAAGCAAATAATTGTTTGTTTCTTTCCGCGTGCTTTTGTTCAGTGTGCGCGTTTCAGTGGTGTAGACAAACAGAGAGTGCCGAGCAACAGAACATCAGAATAAAGTCCTATCACCATCAACATCATCATCATCATCATCCACATCAAAAGTAGTAGACAGAATAGATGGCGCAAGAGTGGATTTGTGTTTTGTGTCGGTTACGGTTCCAGAGTCCATAACCGTGCTCAAGAACCGTGTGTTGGCCACAACTGTTGTACGGTACCGTGTACATTTTTTTCCAAGAAGCAGTCACACGAACAGGAGTGTAAAATGTTGGCGGATAAATAAGCTGCTGCACGGCTTAATCACAAAATGCACTGCAATAAAACTTTATCTGGTCACCGTGTGTACTGTGTGCCTCGCTCGGTCCATTCCTGCAGTCGCCGACAGCACAGAACGCGTGTTTGTGTTGCAATTCATGAACCTGGTTCGTCCTGTTTTATTTTTCAGCTGTGTTTGTGTTTTTGTTTCCCAAAAGTGAACCCAACGGATACACACCGTCCAGCCCGTTGTACCACTCATACATCCTGGTCTGCAGTTGCAAAGCTCGGCCATAATCTACGGACTGCTTGCTGGGATTGGTGAAAATGAAGTTTGTCCCGTCGCCGTTCCTGCTTCACGGCAAACACAGTTGGTGGTGGTGTTTTATTTACACAGTTGCCGAAAAACATCCACACTTCATCATTATCAAATTACATTGTGTTTACAATGTTGTTCGAAATAAACATTTATAAGCTACGCGAATTGGTCGTGTTGAGCGCGGGTGTGGAGTTGAGAGTGACACACACACACACACGTTTCGTGATCAGAGGCGACCAGTGCAACTGGCAAGCGATTGTGGTGTCGTGGGATTAAAACTATCCGTATGCAACAGGACGGTGACCGTTGGTGAATCCTTCGGTATGGTACACAGATGGAACTATTCATAAACAAAAGTTACTCGTTCGTTGCTTTACTAGCAAGCTTCGTGTTATGTTCGATGAGACAGTAAATGGTTCAATTATATTTAGTACTTGCAGGCAATTCGTCAAATCATTATCAGTTAATTTGTGATCAGATAATTTGTTAATTGGGAAAGGATATTGAATGATGATCAGATGCGACGATCTTTCAATAGAGTAGCAAGGAATCTCTCAATAAGGAAACTACCAGCATGTAGTGAAATAAGAAAGCCACAAATTAGAAATTGTGATGTGAATAGAAGAATGGGCAGATATACCAGAAAGGCAATACGGGACTTTGGGAGTTGATCGCAAACGTGTTTTTAGAAACAGTAGAAATTTTTTTTGTAACTTCAACCTAGAGTGTATGTGTAGTACTCTTTTGAGAAGTGAAATTCCCAGGAATTCCTAATATTTTAACCAGTTAATAACAACGCGTAAGGAGTGTTAGGAGTCCCGGTAATCAGTAACTAACTCGCAAAAAGGATTCATTCGGCAGGATCAGAATACAGATTTCGGATCCCGGATCCTGGAATCAGATTAGAGGGGTCTTAGAGAGATTCAAGACTTTGGATTCGGAACAAAAACCGTGTATAAAAATGCGATTTGAATAGCCGAAGAGCTTAAAATACTCTCTGCAATTCCTATCGCAAAGGAGTTTTTAAAAGTCTTTGTGAAGAGCTGACTGGTTGCATTGGTTCCAAAGATTTAAATCTTTTACTCACTCTTGCTTAGTATACACTACGCTAGATCTCAGACCAGCCTGAGCGCCTGATAAGTAAGTAAGTATGAAACTTTTAATATTAATAAAGCACGGCCAACGGTACCAACGAAAAAGCGTTTTATAGCAGTTAACAGTGGTAATGCTTTATCTGCCCAGATGAGGTAGTCTTCGTCGTAATGTCTTACACTGCAGTTGCAAGTTTTCGTTGGAGTTAGGTCTATACGCTGAAAATAAGCGTCGAGCAAAAAATAAAAAGATTAACCTTGAGCATACACATCATGCGAATGGAAGTCTCTTCAGTGAGTACGACCAACCAAGGTCGTCAGGAACATAGTGGAGGTATAGACGTCCTTAAATCGTTTGCATTCTATACAGTCTGTTATCAGTTAGTTAGGGTTAAAGTGTAAAGATCTTCCACAAAAATTATGTAAATGCTTTTAGTTAAAAAAGAACACGTTTTACAGCGCAGTTTTAAAGAAGAAAGCTCGTTCAGAAATGGCATATTTTACATGGCAAATTACGTGCGAAATACGTTGGAGGAGTATTGAAATAATCTGTTAAAAGCTTACAGTGAAACCTTTCGTCTACAATTAGGAGCTATGCAGAATTCTTTCAAGTGTTCCACAAAAGGTAACCACACACATCGAGCAATTCCTGACTGTTATCGATGCAAATCGTTCACAGAACACTTCTTCGCAGTACTCATTACCACAAATTATCAATTAAAATTACAACCTTTGAATTCCCATAAATGGCCATCTCACTGTGGAGGCAGTAAAAAAACAAAAAAATGAAAATTCTGTTACACAACACTTCTACCGAACAGTCGTTATCCGGCAGTAATCGATGCAGTACGAACAAAGTCGTTCAATTTGCGTCCAAACGAGCAAAAACCCACCAGTGGGGGAAAGCGTTCTGTGTCACACACCCAACACAATTCAAACGTCCAGCTGGTTGGATCCAGCATTCGGGTGACCGAGATTTGGGGGTGTTGAAGTTGACACCCGTGTTGGCGTGTGCCCCTATTCTTTGGGGCGAGTGTTACCTGATTCGTCTGAATCGGAGTTGACTGGTGGTATCGTCAGGTTTGGTCAGTTTTGTAACGTTGAGTAAATTGAATTTGACCGCAAGCAGCAACCCGCAAGGAAAAGTGCTACCAATCGAAACGGAGTAGTAGGAAGGGTGGGGTGAGGTGCGGGGACTTTAGTTGGGAGAGAAATGAATGAGAAAAGTTATGGCGGTACAAGTTCGGGTGACCGATCAATCTGGTCGTGGGATTCGCTTTGCCTTGGCGTTGTGCACTTCACTGACACAGACAGCGGTGGATAACGGAGATAAATAAAGCTGTCATTTGGATGAGTGGAAAGTCATTTTGACATTTCGATAAAGGTTTACTTTGTATTGTTTTTGTGAGTGAAGAATGATTTTGTGTTTTTGTGTGCATTGGAACCATATTTATCAGAAGTTGTCGGTAGCAGTTAAAAAGTAATGCTTTGTGCTTGATTATTTTATATGCGTATATTAAAAATGGTTTTGTGTGTAATTATTATGATATTCTTAATTCAGAAATGCTGTAAAAAATAAGATTAAACGATAAATCAGATGCTCGAATTTTATTTTTGTGTCTTTTTGTTGTTGTAACGTAAAAGATTGTATAGTCCTAGACGTCCTAGCATCCTAGATTGCTCAATTGGTTGGCAACCATCTTACGGTCATGATCTTCAGGAAAAGTTGTTGACACGCTTGATAAGTGAGCATCGTCGTCTTCTAATCTAATCTTCATGTCATGTGGTTGTCCCAAAAGTACTTTATTGGCTGGGATCAGTCCACTGGAGTTTAAGAATTGGCGAGTATAATTTGAAGAGTATTTTCCTCTTCAATGCGATGAAGAGGAATTCGTCAGTGTTGTACAGTGTCCAT
Source organism: Anopheles maculatus (assembly GCA_002091835.1). Taxonomy (NCBI): domain Eukaryota; kingdom Metazoa; phylum Arthropoda; class Insecta; order Diptera; family Culicidae; genus Anopheles; species Anopheles maculatus. The sequence goes on from KZ062607.1 coordinate 41,320, forward strand.
GTCTCAGAGGCGTTTGTGTGTACGGGAATCATAAATGTTTTTGAATGCACCAGTTGCATCCGTTACAACAGGTATGTTGTGTTTTTTTTTTTTTTAGACAAAGTGGGTCTGTTTATTACCTTTATATAATTGTAATTCCCAGCCCACAACCCAACCCCCTCCTTTTTTCCCGCAAGGGATATAAAGAGGAGGTTTCCTCGCGAAAGCCTTCCCATTAATATGCACATATGCACCTTTCAATTTGAATTGAAATTGATTCCCCGTTGTCCACCGCGTTGTTTACCTTCCTTATCACTCCCTCATACTATCCTTACTATCCGCATATTCCCAACCTTAGCGGGAAGCGGTCTCCGCCTCGGATGCTGCAGCTTGCTCTGCAGCATTCAGGCCTCCAGCAGTTTGAGCGGCAAACCGGCCTCTGGTGCTGTCCGCGGCCACTCGGCCATTGTCATCCTCGCTACTGCTGCTGCTCGTGTGACTACCTCCGTTGTTGTTAAACAGACGCGCAAGTTGGCAGCGTCACAGGTATGTTGTGTGAGTAATTAAGCATCTTACATCTCTATTCACCCGGTCTCTCCAATTCCTTGGCTTCGCGGATGACATCGACATCATCGGGCGAACATCTGCGGCGGTGTGCGAAGCGTACACCCGACTGAAACGCGAGGCCGATAGGATTGGATTGAGGATCAATGCGACGAAGACAAAGTACCTGCTTGCCGGAGGCTCTGACCGTGATAGAGCACGACTCGGAAGCAGAGTATTAGTTGGCGACGACGATCTCGAGGTAGTAGAGGAGTTCTGCTACCTTGGCACGATCGTAACTTCGGACAACAACGTAAGCAGCGAAATCCGAAGGCGCATTGTTCAGGGGAATCGTTCCTACTACGGACTCCACAAACTCCTGAGATCCAGTAGACTCCAACAACGCACGAAATGCGCCATATATCGTACACGGATACGGCCGGTAGTCCTCTACGGGCACGAGTCCTGGACTATGCTGGCGGAGGACGCCAATGCACTCGCCATTTTCGAACGGCGGGTGCTACGGACTATCTTTGGCGGTGTGTGCGAGCAGGGCGTGTGGAGAAGGAGAATGAACCACGAGCTAGCTGAGCTGTTTGACGATGCAGACATCCTGACGGTTGTCAAAGCCGGAAGGATACGCTGGTTGGGCCACGTGATGAGGATGCCGGACTCATGCCCTGCCAGAAAAGTGCTCGTCAGCGACCCGTTCGGCACAAGGCGTAAAGGAGCCCAGCGAGCTCGTTGGCTGGATCAAGTGGAGTCTAACCTGAGGGATATCGGATGCAGCCGGGGATGGAGGAGTGCAGCCATGGACCGAGTTTCCTGGAAACGGATTGGACACCAGGCCATGTCTATTAGACGTGCTCCCTAGGAGCAGGCCACAAAAGAAGAAGAAGAAGACATCTCTATTCTTTTTTAAGCTTCATCTCTCCAGGTGTAATTCATATTACTAGTTCTTCTTCTTCTCTGGCACTACAACCTCTGTAGGTCTTGACCTGCTATTTCTAGTTTTCTATGAATAACTTGGTTATTACCAGTAGTTGAATAGTCAGTCCTGCGTACGGGGAGGCGGTCCACCGGGATTCGTACCCCGGTCCTGACGAATGTTCAAAGGAATACTCTAAACAGTAACTGCTATACTTTGAATCTCGCACACTAATCCCTGTTTATAATATTGTTTGACTCGATTTTTTTTATTATTTCTTTATATATTTTCAATAGTAAAGCTTGAATCTTACAAGATCGTTTACTCTCAATAAAATGAAATGTTATAACACCAATCACTCTTACTAAAACTCGCATTAAATATATGAATTCAAAGAACTCGGTAGCTGCCATCATTCAATTACGCTGCTATTTTAATTTGCAAGTACGTTATCGTTCAACAACTGCTCAACACAATCACCGCATAATGTGCAACAACTGTCAAATCATTAGGCAAGTTGCGTTTGGAGTTCGTTTGTTTGCTTCCCGTCTCGACGCCCTCCGCAGCAGACCCGAGTACATTATTCAACCGCGTGAAACTTTTCCGCCACCCACAAACTTTTTGCCTTCAGTGGATCGCTTCTCTGGCCGCCTCTACTCCAATCCAATCCCTCCGCTAAACAGGCGACCCATCATTCACGCCTCACAGCCAGTGTCAGTGGTCCGTTTCGTTTGCTTTTAGCGACGGTTGGATTGCGGAATAATGTAATCCACGGATCGTTTTGCAGCCGGGTCGAAGCTTTTGCTCACCCCACCCACCGCACTCTCCATCTTCACCTACCCACACAATGTGCAAAGTGGATGACAACGCGCGACCGTGTTTTAGCGAAACTGTTGAGATTTTGGCCGGAGAGCTTCTTATCTGATTATTGTTTCGGTGCCGGTTGTTCGCGGGAGCCTTGGGTTTGCGTTGCCGGTGCCGGAGGATTAAGACGCTAAGCGAACGTAAACACATAAACAAAACAGGTTGCGGTAAGTCTCACTTTCTCAGGCGGCGACCGAAAATATAAACAGTGGAAGCGAAACGAAAGAAAACAAAACAACAATGGTTTGTTAAACAAAAAAAAAAAAAGGAACTGCTTCTGCACGCTAAATGATAGCGGAAAAGGCCAACGGTGGTGGAACGTTGTGATGGAAGGAAATGAAAAGTCCTGAAGGTGGGTTGGTTGGTTGGTTGTGGCAATGGTGTTGGGTTGATTGTTATTGTTTTGATTGCTCGATTTCTTGATTCTAATCTCGGATTAAGTGCGGGTGGTTGTTGTGCTTACTGGAGGATTATCCTGGACACCATTATTCGCGGACGAGCAAATTTAGCACATCCTTGCACGGTGGAAAGATCCCGGTGTGGCCGTTAGGCTTTTCGGACTTCGGATTAAATTTTCATTGCATTGCAATACGCAAATGTGTTGTATTAATGTTCAATCATCATATTTGTGCGACTTATCATCAAGAGAAGGAGAAAAGTTAACAAATCATGATGGTAAATAAGTAGCAAGAGGCGAACCTCATTGTTGGAGTGAAAATGATTGTGACAACAAACATTATTGCAAATCGTTTACGGGCAACAAATAGCCGAAGTGATTCCGACACAACAGCAAATTAATAATGTATCACTTTTTACGACTTTCCCCCAAAAAACCCGACATTATTAATGCAGTAATGCTTGTTTGGGAAAACTTTTTCGCCCATTCAAAGCAACAACCGGAGAGAGAGAGAGAGTGAGTGAAAAAGATGGTGGAGAAAAAGTTGGAATACGGCTGACAGAATGTGTCATAGGTAAGCGACAAAATTTGGCAATGTACAGCAGTCGATGATAAGACAGCAAGCGCAAAGAAAAAAAGGAGGCGAAAAAAAAATACATTCTTAAAACAGGCGATTGCTGTAAGAGTACTTATAGCAAGGACAATAGCGAAGACCGGAAGCAGCCAATCGTAAATTATACTTCCCCATTCAAATGGGAAAAGTTCGAAATCCCGACGAACGAGCTTGAAGTATCGTTACAACAGTTTGACAGCTGCTGCATGCGCCGGTCCGCCGGTGTGTGGATGTGTTAACGATCGCATACCTCACTGGGGAGTTTGGGAAAATCGGTCGAGTTTGAGGGTCTGAAGTTGGGTGCCGACATGTTCTTCCCGTACCGTCGGGTCCTCCCTTACCGACAGCCTTATCATTTACCAGAAGCCGGGCATGAATTGTAAACGCACCAATATGCACACAAACACACACAGTGATCCCCGTCCCGATGGTCGCCCATTCCCGTGTACTCGAATTCGAAGCGAACGGAAAGCGCTACATGTGTAATGAAATTGCCTTCCTTAAGTCGGTATTATTATGTTGTAGCGAATAAGCTAATAGAAATGTCGCACGTGACTAGCATTCAACAGCCGTCCCACGTCCGTCTATTCAGCCACCTCCCATCCGAGTTCCGATTCGCTTCCGGTAGAATAGGCCTGTTTGGGAAAAGAGTTTCACGTGTGGGCAGGACAAGTGAAGACTCAACCAGCTCGCCTGTATCGTATCAGTTTGATTCACAACCGGTTCACATCCGGGTGGTGGCAAGCAGAGGCGCACGAAGAGAAGGTGTGGAGAACAGTCCCCCCGTATTCCATATTGATGGGAAAACTCTCGATGGCTCTCTCGCTGTATTGCGTGGTTCTAGCACACTTTGGAACTCGCTTCGACAAATCGCCGTCGAAATGGCACAGTGCCCACTGGCGTGTGTTTGTGTATGAGTTGTGCGTAAAGTTTCCACAAGCAGACAGATTGTCCCCGTACACACAGGCCGTGTGGCTCTGTGTGTTTGGTTGTGCGTCTTCAGCGTTACAGCGTGGGGTCGATTTCCGTCGATGCGATATCCTTCATTAAGTTTCCGATACGCGTTTTGTCGGTGACACTCGGTTGGATGGCGGATGGAATGGTTTGTCGCATAAGCGTCTTATCCTTATCGACACTTTATCCATATGGTTTGAGTGGGTGTTGCTAAAAGGGAAACGCGTGAAGTAGACATCACCTAGAGGGCCTCAAGTGTGAATAGTACTATGGGTGTAGTTCATGGTATGTTGTGTTTGGTCTGAATGTTTTATTGTTTTATTAATTTAATTTTCCATTAAAATATTGGTTGATATTTTATGCATTTTAATGAATACAAACAGAAATCAGGAATAGAAGATTTTGTTGTTGTAAAAATGGCCCTTTAAACAATCGTAAGAAATTGTTGTTATCCTTTATTTATCCTATAATTTGTTTGGAGTACATAAAGCCTCAGAATGTATTGTAATATTTACTTATCTTCAAGGCCTAAAATCGATATGCTGTGATATCTTTATAATTTGATCGTATTATAAGCGCTTTAACGCAGAAATTCAAAATATGCTGGCCAGAGTGAGTCCAAAGTATATGTAAACCTATGCTATTTTATCGTCTTCCATCGTGTGTATCGTGTGTCTGTGTATTCTTCTTATAGGATTAAGGAACTTCTTTTATTGAACTAGAACATTTAAGTATAGAAAGAATGTCGATACAGTACATACTTTGACGTACAGGGCTTTACAAGGCAGTCAAACAACTCAACACTATCTTTCAAAAACATCAAACGGTTTTGCGTAATTAGGAATTGCACTCTTTCCTCCATAATTCCTTCTAATTTTTTCAATTTTGGGAAAAGGGTTTTGACTGACTTTTCTGATTCTTATGATCCCTGTAGACCATTGCTAAAAAGAAAGTTTTAGACAACTCGCATAAAACATCTATTGCTTGATTTTTGCTTGTTATTCTGCCATTGTGTTTTGTTTTATTATTCTAACACGGGAAATTCTGATATTCAAACACGTAGTATAAACTTTCAGAGCGTCTCATTATCAAGATTAGAGATACGGATTAGATTGTTGAACAATAGTGTTTAGTTGATACACCGACTGGAAAAGCCGTGTTGCCTAGTTATTTGATTTTAGTTTTTAACGTTACATTGAGCATTTCCGATCCCTCTAGGAATGAATTGTTTACAGGTAGTTAGTTGGTTATCAAGTTCAGTTTATACCTCTTTTAATTATGTGAAAATTTCTTTGGTAAATATTTAATTTCATGATGCTTTAGACTATGTTACTCTTTGCATTTCTTTCTTTAAGAATTGTTGTTTTATAATATTTGATTACATAGTAAACACATTATTTCTATACTGGTATTAGTCCATAGTGCTTCCAAGTTGTTGATAATGGAATGTATTTAAGTTTGTCGCCTTTATCTTAGATGATACAAATTTATCGCCCAATGCTATTTCAACGGGTATGACCAGTGTGGTCGAGCCGCAGCAACGCCCTCGACCCCGTCTGGAAATCTGAACGCAATACCCACATACATTCATACATATACACAATCTCCCATTGGGTCTGTATTTGCAACATCAGCATTGTTATCGGCACACACACACACCAGCGCTACTGACCCAGGGGAGTAGACTATCTATTTATCTGTCTATCGCTTCTTTGATACATAATTGATATTATTATAACAATTCAATTCTAAGCACACGCGGCGTGAACAGGCAAGCGGATTGTGAGCTCTAGAACGTGTGCGAAAGATTATTGCGTGTTTCTTTGTCTAGCTAACCGGCATAAGGTACGAGACGCGAGAATTCGTTTCACTGCGACACGTTGTTGAATGCTTTTTTTTTGGCACAAGAGACGAATAGAGAAACAAAAGCTAAAGGAGAATGGGTATGTCGCTTGTAGTTAAGCAGTTTATGTCCATGTTAACACAACCTTAACGTAATGGGCGCCATGTATGGGGCGGGAGGAATAAAAACATCTTGAATACGGTTACAAACAGGACGGTACGTGTGTCTTGGATACGATGAGACAAAGCGAAACAAGTGCTTTATTTTTGGCTGAATGATTGTTTAGAAGAACCTTGCTAGATACGAGATCGATTGTCCGGGTTTTGAAAAGGGGAAGTACACAAGTAAGTCGAGATGATGCTGTCGTTGTAGACAATAAAGCGCATGTTAAACAAGAGAATCAATGGTAAAAAATAAATTTGTTAGAAGATTATTTTGCATGTTGCTTGATATTTTATAACTTGACACACACACACAAATCAAAAAGAATTCTATAACAATTAACACTCACCCGGCGATACGTGATAACCCATGAAAAGGCTACAAGGTGTTACTATATCAACCATGTTTGAATCATTGAATCGCTTTGAATGGAAACAGTCGTAAAAAACAAATACCTGAACGGCAACCCCAATGAACAACAATATAGCAAAAATCTCATCTCCAAACTCCAAGCATGGTTGTGGAATGCCTTCCGGTGAATTGTTAACCCATCGGGAGCCATAAATTTTATAGTTCACATGTGTCTCACACAAATTCACACACAGACGCACGCACACACAAAAACACACCTGGGTCGAAGTTGCTTGGTTGGTACGATTAATCTTTCCGTTAATGTTGAATCGGGCCAAAACATTTTCGTTCGAACAGCGCGATAGGTGAGATGTTCGGTGGCAAATTGTACCGTAAATGTGCTTAAATTGTTTTTGTGTTTTTTTCATGTGTACTGCTCTAGATGGTTTGATGCCTTGCGTTATGTGTGCAAGTGCGTCGGAAAAAAGGGTCTATGAATCGTGCTACACAAGATACACCGATTGCTCGTTATGAAACAAATTTATTTTAATGTCTGTCTATAAAGTATCGAAAAAGGAACCGATGTATTGGAATAGCCGAGAAAATGTGCTAAGGAAGCGGATTTTTTATTGAAATATTTGCTTGACATGAAGTGGAAAAGATATTTGTAACGTACAGTACACCTTTATGCACCTGTTTGCTTGTATTTGACTACTTGAATTTTGTGAGAAATAAATTAACCAATGCGTTTGTGCGCGATATCAACCACGATGGAGGCGCATGGTTGTTCTGGCGCAATCGTCAATGGAGACGCCTGGTTGTTTTCAAGGCCGTACGAACAAGAATCCATGAAATTTGTAAGATTAAAAAATGGCCCTTCACAAAGCTCCATGTAAATCCAGGATGTTTGCAAACTCCGAGATGTTTGTTATCTTGTGAATATATGTAAAGTGATCTTTTGCAATCAGGTTGTTATAAAGCTTTTCTTGTACATGGTGTTTATTATTCATAACACAATTTGATAGTCCTTGTAGTAAACATTCCCTGATTGTCTACTTATGTGTTGTTTTAAGCTCTTCGAGTGACAGGTGTTTTTTATCTGAATCAGTCGAATGTGTAGTCGAATGACATGCTACCATGTGTAGTAGTTATCATAATAAATATACCTTTAATTGTCCAGAGCAGTCATGAAAGTAATCAATACATAATGTTCTGCATATGTACTGAAATATACTGAAAATTTATTAAAATAAAATTAAATTAAAATAAAAAATTAATTAAGAATTCTAGGCTTAAGCAATTTATGCTGACGATTTAGCCAGCATAAAATTAGTATATAAGAACATAAGTTTTTTAATAATTTCGGCATACGTTGAGAATAGTTGTATCTAAATCGGAGTGCAGCGCTCCTGTCTTGTGTGGCTTGCTCCGGTAAGTGTTCAGACCTTTAGATTATGGCTGAAGATAAATATGATAATTCGTAATTTTTGGACAGTTTTTCAATGACCTTCTTCTTCCTTGGCACTACAACCTCTGTAGGTCTTGGCCTGCAAGCAATTGCTAGCTTTCTGTGACTTAGATTTTACCCGTAGCTGGTTAGTCAGTCTTGCGAACGGGGAGGCGGTCCGTCGGGATTCGAACCCCGGTCCTGCTGTGTGAAGACCGGCGCCGCTATCGAATACACCACCGGGCCTCCACCAATGACCACTTGCATGATAATCACGATCGTACGGGACAGGATTTTAGTTAATCCATTTATGAAATATCGCCAAATATGTCACACTACTTTTGATAATTTTTTAGTATCATCACTCTTATAAAACCATACGAAAACTTTAAAGCAATAATAACTTATCAATATGTGCGTATAAATGCGGCATAAAACTCAATGGAGGCGCATGGTTGTCAAAGCACCGATATCAATAGAACTGCTTAAAAACAACACGGAAAAAATCACTCAAAAATGCAACTACAACAATATTTTATAATATTTTTTGTATCAAAGTTTACGATTTCAATTATAAGAGTATCAGTAACGTGCTTGGTATTACATTATACCGGCTGGAAACAATTTTTTGTGGCATAACGTTTACTAGGCTTATTTGCAGTTTAACAGTTTGTCGCAACAAACAAAACCTAGCTAGTTAGATTTTGTGTTGGTCCTGAATTTATCATATAAAAAAAAACATATCTATCCTATCAAAGTGTTGAAATTGATACGGCGCAAAAACAGAGTGACAAATTGTATAACTACAGCGACCGTTTTAAATCGATTCACTGTTAGTGGTGAAAGGTAACGTTGCGTATCTATACACACACACACCACGTTGTCTCACACACACACACACACACACACACACATACACTCACCTGTGCCTACATTGCTAAGCTAACGAGTATCGAGCGGAATGGAGATGGACATTTTGTAGCCGGAATCGATTTAGAGGTAAAATAAAACGGATTGCAAAACGTGACAGGTCTACACATGTAAAATGCCGCAAGCATCGTGTTACTCGTGCACCTCTTACATACCGTCATCCAGCATACAGCCCCAAACAATCCACCCGGTAGAGTAATGGGCCCGGTAGTGGATTTGTGAAGCTGTATCCGTCAGCTAGCGTGTGCGGACCGGGACCTAGGGACGAAGGGATGGCAGACGCGGATGACCGGTGAAGCGGTGTGTTTATTTACGAAACAGAAACAAACTCGCTCAACTGTTAGTTCGTCTTGCAAACGGTAGTCGCCTTCAGTCTCCGGCAGTAAGTGTGCCTAATGGCAAATTAGTTAAACCTCGGGACTAATATTGAACGGCATGTACTATCGGCCAGTACCATGTCCAGCGTGTCCACTCGATGGGATGCACTCGAGCAAGAGTAATAAGAAAGGCAAACGTATGTGTGTGTGTGTATGTGTTTCTTGCGCTACCGATGAGGTGCCAATGGGAAGTCGCTGCTGCATTAAACAGTGCAACTGCATGCATATTTGCGATGGTGTTTAAACATGTGCCCGTGCGTGCGAGAGGGATGCGGCGCATGTGTTGCACGTGAATGCAAATTCAACGGATTAGTTCGTGCGTAAGCGTTTTTGTCCAGCTCAGCATATGCTGCTCTTTGCACCCGTTCACTCCTGTCGAAAGTATATTTTGCTATTTTACTACCCAAACGATACGGTGCCGAGGACCTTCTCCAGGGTGACGGTTGTGACAAGCTAGTCGAGGTGCGTGCCAGTGTGCTTGGGTCACCACGAAACTCGAACTGAAACAATTGTGCGTATCGACAACATATGCAGCTCTTGCAATGGTCTGATTTGTAGTGTACACGCCACTCGCTCAGGAAGCCAAATGGACGACGCACGCACGAGGTTATTTATCGAACATTATAATAGGATTATTTTGTTCGTCGGTCCTAAGAATGGCTGCACTGTTGATGAGGTACAGTGTATTGTGTGTTTTCGATTGCAGATATGCACTTTAAATGATCAGAGGGCTGCCCGGCTGCTGTGGATGCTGCCGGATGCATAGATGCAAAGAATGCTTCAGAATTTGTTTGATTGGCCCAGAAACATTCGCCCAGCAACGGGTGGCGTAAAGCGTAAAGCGAAGCCAGGAAAAATAATACCAAGCAACGCATCCGTCCGATTCCGCTCGGGTTCCGGTGTCTGTCGTTCACACATCGCACGTACATAGTGTCTCATTGACTCGGATGAAACCGTTCCGAGAAAAGCGTTACCAGCGTCTCTGCTTTGAGGTCGTGAGGCCTGGCAGGCTTTTAGAGCCGGTTTTTAGAGGCATCTGACATCCGTGCGTGAACGGCAAACGCCGGCTCATTGTTGGTCGCTCGGATGTGAAGCACCCGGTAACGGTTGGTACGATCGCTTTCGAATTCCACTGAAATAATATCTAAACAACAACAATAATCGATGATTGAGCACAAACAATATAAAGTGTGCCCTAGCCGGGCATTAGTGGCCAATTGAAACGGGGTTTGCACCGGCGAAAAGGGTCTATTTTATCCTCATAAGGTAGCGATAGGTGACCCGCTTCGTTGGGCCGGGTCCGAACGAGTGATTGAGTTTTGTTTTGTTTTGTATTTCTTTAGCCGGTCGTTGTTTTGGAAAACTTCCTATGATTGTGGTACGGCGGAAAAACAATTCTGCATGCTAGAGTTTGCACCACGGCAGAGCGCCGGAGTGTTTGAGTTGTTCGAAAAGTGCTGCTGTGTCTTGAATGTCCAATATTAAGGTATTATTGAAGGAGGCTGTATTAAAGGTTAGAAACTTGCAGAACTAATGTGTTTATTTGAGTTACTTCGTTACATGAGAATTATAAAAACTTGCATCAATTTAACTTTTATATTAATTTTTGAATTTCGTATAAACTTTATTGTAAAATTTGAAAAAGGCAGTTTATTGAGAAGCATTAAGGAATTAACCTTTTCAACATGTGTATAATACTTCCTACAACCCATATGGTACCACCTAACGTATCACCAACCGAGGACCTAACAAATCTCTTCACATGACTTCATCCATCGTACGGCAGAGCAATGATTTGAGCGTGTTGAGCGTGACATTGCAAAACTCACCAAAGCTTCGGCAAAGACAAACATTATTGCCATGCCTCCGGGGCATCCCGTCATGGTTCTGCTGATCCGCGACAGTTTGCGAAAGGGTGCTGGACGATATTGTCCGGTAAATGGTGGAATTAAAATATCGTCGATTTGTTCGACTGCAGGACGAGGTTTCGCAGCACCGCTGTTTTTCGATCAGCTTCAAAGCACGGCACCTTTACGAATTTCGTTTGGATTACCGGTCTCATCGTCGGATTTATTGTCCGAGACCGGGGATGCCTGCAGCGTTTTGGAGGGGGAACTCATGCTTGCACGCCTTAGCATTCCGTGTCGGAACATTGCTCACACAAAATGCACACACATACACACGTCTAAATCATGTTGACGAGGATCGTGACACACAGTGGATACCGGCAGGAGTCCGGTTAGAGTTTGGACGTTTGTCAGCCATCAAGATGTTAGCTTGATAGCCGGGGCAGACGGACTCCGCATTGATACAGTCAATTGCAACACGGAATTCAATAAAACCAAGCCAAACGAAATCGATGCCCCCGACCACACGATGGGACCGTTTTCCAGGTGCTAGATGCTGTCGGGTCAGTTGTGATTGTCCGTCATTGTTGATTGCAGTACGATTGCGGTTGGCAAAAAGGGTACATTGGCCCGGAATGTTATGACGGCCGAGGTTTGATTATTTTCATCGGGAAAACTTGTGTCAGTTTCGAAAGCGCAGCGAATGGCAGCAGTAGAACGGGGTCGGTTCGTTTAGTTAAGTGGATCGGGTAGAAACGGTTTAATTACTTCCCGTATGTTTCTATTGCTCGATGGAGAGTTCTTCAGATAGGGTTAGTATTGCATCGAGAAGCGATGCATCTCTGTGGTTGCGTGTATCAAATGATTCGTTGAAAATTATAACAGTATAGTATGTTTTCCAATGAAATCTTACTTACCAGGTTCGTAATGCTTTTATGTATGAATAAATGCTATAATCTGTTGATAGAAAATATGACAGGCATAATTTTCAGTAGCTGAATTCATTGTTTATAAAGCTTTCAGTGTATGCATTCGGACCTTTGATTCGCAGCTGATGTTCGAAGAAAGAGTTTCTATCAAAACCTCGAAACCGGGAAAATTGTAATCATTACAGCGTAAATGTTATGATGCTTCTGATATAAGGATGCGTAATCATTCAGGGAAATCAACTAACAGCATTGTTTAAACGCATCGCATTAGCACACAGCAAGAGTTTTTTTTGACTGGCTTGTATTAAATGTTGACCATGAGAAAATACATGCTACTGTGTCCATGATAAACCAATCCAAAGTAAGTGAACTTTTAAATGGTTTTTCAAGGAAACGCTCAGCGCAAAAATTAAATTTATGGAAGATCTTTGGATGTACATAATTTGTCAAACCTTGCAATACTACTAAATTTATTATTTAAAGTCTCAAAGCCAGGCATAAAAAAAAACTTTACTTGAAATGTCTAAAATATTATATACAATATTAAATTTTTATACGACATCGCCGATTGGGCCTCTGCCTTAGGCCCTGTAAAGGGATTAGGGTGAAATTTCATTGCATTGAAGGTGAATTTATTTGGTTTAAGAAAAGTATGGTCCACAATAGTAAATCATAGTGGAAACATTTGCTAAAAGGAAATCAGTGTGAAAATTGTGATTATGTTCTTCAAAATAAGATCAATATTGCGAATAAAATGAGTAATTATGCTACATAAATCGCTTACTAACTAAATTACCTGAGCTTTATTGGCGGCTTGTTCTGTTGAAAACAAAACAACCCTATTCTATTGATCAACAAAAGACCATAATGGTGCCGCTGAAATAGTGCTTAATATCGCTAATTATAACTATTGAGACATTTGATTTCAACACTACTGACCAAGTACATCAATCAACAATACAAGGGTTTCTTGATGAGATTATCAAGATTTAATTTTAGCTCTCGATAATGTACATGATGAAGACATTTTCACACAAAACTGGTATCTTTTGTATTTTCACAACTTTTTTCAATACATAGTGAAATGTTTCCTTGTTTTTATGTATTTCAATGCAATGCAAAAGACAATGGGGCGGCCCGGAGGTGTATACGATTGCGGCGCCGGTCTTCACACGGCAGGACCGGGGTTCGAATCCCGGCGGACCGCCTCCCCGTACGCAGGACTGACTATTCTGCTACGGGTAAAAACCAAGTCACAGAAAGCTAGAAATAGCAGGCCAAGACCTACACAGGTTGTAGAGCCGGAGAAGAAGAAGAAGAAGCAAAAGACAATACGGCCAGACGTCCTAACTGAATAAAAAAATACATAAAGCGATCATAGTGCAGTAGAGTTATGTTTAATGAACCGCAGGCAAAAAATATCTCTTTTGATTTCTGGTCGTTTTACCTTAGTTAGCCTTTGTGTGAATGAAGTAAGCATCTTTTACTCATATCATGTATTTAGGCTCTCAATATCCAATATTTCCCTTATCGTTTTGTGAGCCGAATTGAAAGACCATGTCATGTGTTTGATTTATGTGGCGACCTCGACCGTTGTAGTCATATATATGAAATTGCGACGAAAAGAAACGATAGTGCGTGATAGGCACGATGAGTGGTATCGTGCTATAATCGATGTACCTAAACAACCACCTAAACAAGTTCTACTTCAAGTTCACTCGTCTATTCTACGGTGCTCCATTTTGTTTTTTTTCTATGGTGGTATAGCTCAGTCTAGTTAAAAAGAATTTGGCACATCCGCTTTAAGGATGATCCTACTTATCCTATATCTACTCATCAACCGGATCCAGCGAGCTGCAATACTTTATGGTTCCAACCAATGAAGGTCTCGTCCAGTAGCAGTATGCATGTTGTACAGCGGAGTCAGAATAAATTCCTTAAGAAGTCTCTCAACCACCCACCAACGTATCACAAAGCATAGCGTCACATGAAAACTGGGACCGTTTTTATCAGCAATCAGATTCAGAAGAATCTAGAGAGTCTTAAGTCCATAAGTCTCACATCCGGTTTAAAAACGATTTGAACTCTGTACATTCACGAATAGGCTGGAGTAAACGGTGCTTTTTTAAATAAGATCAGATGGATTAGATAGGTTCGATGGATTAAATACTTATTAGCACACGTAATATTATGTGGGCCGATTACTTTAACGAAAGCAGCTTGGCCTTCTATAACCAGTGAATTTATTTGGTTTAAGAAAAGTATGGTCCTTCAAACATATCTTGTAACACTCCCCAAAATACAATAGTGAACCACGGTAGAAACATTTGCTAAAAGGAAACCACTGTGAAAATTGTTATTATAAAATAAATTCTATTTTTGTTCTTCAAAACAAGATCAATATTGCGAATTAAATGGATAATTAGGCAACGTAAATCGTTTACTAACTAATTTATCTTAGCATGCTATTGATATTAGCACGTAAAAATGTACAATCTACGATGGGTAAATCATTCAATGGATATAGAATGTACATATAAATTATAAAGAGAATTATTAGAACATGTTCATCAAGTCCGCCAACCATGATGTGATGTGGCTTTCTACATGGTAATAAATTTCCGCGTTAGCTAATACCTCATTGCCATCAGTCCGTTTAAAAAACAAAACACCACTCAAGTTATGCTTTGCATATATTATACGTCAGTAAAACAGCACGTACACATGAAGGGAACCAAATTAGTGTCAAAATATGTTAATGCCTTCAAACAGGCAAACAACGGGTGATTCACCACGCAAAAAGCTTGTTTCTGAGGTTTCAGTTAAATACCGACACCAGAAAATGGTCAACGTGCGATACGCCCAAAAATTTCGTTTGTTTATCAAATCGTTCTAATCAAGGCATCGGTTAAACATCGCATCACGCTGGTTAAACAAAGGTACCGACGCACCACGGCCAGGGCAGGGTGAATCTGGGGTGGAAATTGGTTTTATCTCTCGATTTTTTTTCTGTTGCTGTTGAAACTCACCTCGAGTGCGTACAGTCGATCGCGCTCGTTGGTGTTTGCAGCGTTTCAATGCGATTATCTGCCCGACCGTGGTGATGATGAAGGAGCTGTTCAGACGCTAGCAGAAGAAGCAGCGAGGTCATTGATTGGAACCGTCTGTCTGGGGGAAGCCATTGCCAATTTTGCTGACCACTAATGCATGAATAAACATTAGAGGCGGATAAGTGTTTATTGACGCTGAAAACAGATTAGGAAAATACGCGGTACAATTAAAACACAATTACGTTCCGTTCGGCAGGCGACCCAGTGCCACAGCACAGTGTTTTGGGTGTACCAGGCTCACCCGGCTGCTCGCTCGACAACAGGCTTCCCGCTATGTGCATCCCGTGTGCAAACCAGCTGTCAGCATTAAATTTCCGATCGTGCTTGACGCGTCCCGGACGGCTGGCAGGATTCGGGCCGATTGTTTGTAATTTTAAAATGTCAATTTTCATTCACTTCATCGCCGCTGTCCAATTCTCGTCGACCGGGCGTGTCTCTGCACGTTTTGTACCTCGTGCCGTAGTTGGGTTAAAAGATTTTATAGGCCAGCTTTTGCTACCGTCAATGCGTATAATTAGAGCACACCGTGTGTGTGTGCTTCGCAGGAATATTATTCCAGGGAACTCGGAGAAACCCGGAGTTTGAAGCTGGAGGTAACGTTGGGCAGCGTTTGTCGCGCCAGCGGATAGAGTTGTATTCAATCAGGGCTGTCGCTCAGTCATTATCGGTCGTCGGAACGTTGACCGGTGGTACGTTCGTCACTTTCACCAATTCCACACCCGATTCTGGACCGGGAATAGGGTTTGCCAGTTGAGCAATACACATGGCGAAGTTTTGATTGCACATGTGAAAGCCGGTGGTACACAGCATGCGCGTGGAAAGCGGTGATATGTATTGAAAGAATGTTAAACGTTCCGGTGCGCGAAAGGAAACGGTGGAGGTGAAATACTGTGTACATACAGTACTGTGAGTTGAGCAGTAAAAAAGGGATTAATTGAAGTGCTGCAGCGCGTTTCGTTTCGTTCGCTGAATAACGTCGGGTAACGGTTACACGCACTGGCATCGACTACTTTCTGACGAATACAAGCAAGTGTTCGTTTTCGTAAGCATGGTGCGAGATGGGTTTGTCTGATGAATTAGTGTTGAAGTGGAAAACTGTCAATGGGAAACGTTTGTGCAAATCTTAATTATGTTTTTAATCGTTTGGGTTTCCCCGGGAGGAACAATTAAAATTAATGGAAAATCTGCATTGTATTTTGACAAAGTTCTTTGATATTTATTAGAAGTGGTACACTTTGCATTACTTGACCTTCCAATAAATTTAAGACTTTCTGACGTTTAACAGGCTCGACTGTTTTCTGCGGCTAATCAACACGTGGTCTATCTTGTTTTTAAGTGGCTCCGGAGACACCCACGTAACTTTGTGGATGTTCCGACGCTCAAACTTGTTACTTCCGACGACCAGATTGCTTGAAGCTGCAAGCTGGACAAATATACTACCATTATCGTTAATGCGCTCATGTAGACTGTGACTTCAAACTGGGACACTGGTCAATTAAGAATTTTTTGCAACACCAAAAAAAAAACAGTTCTTCTTAAATGTTGTTTTTCAGCCTTACAACGCTGTTTCGAGCCATTTTAAGCATTTTTTGCAACACAAAAAAATGTTCTTTAAATGTGTTTTAAGCCTTAAAACGCTGTTTAGAGCGTTTTAAGCTTTATTTGGAACCCCAAAAAAAATCAAAATTTTTTGCTCAAAAAATATTTTTTTTAAAATGCCGTTTTCTAGCTTTGAAACGCACTTTTTTTTTTTATAAAACATTTATTTACAAACGTGCTTAAACATAGAAACAACAATGTACAAAATAACATTTAAACATTTAAAACAAAGAATGACGAAGGATTTCTATGTCAATCTCATCATCATTGTTTCCAATGATGTGGATGACATAGTTAGCGAACAAACAGATGATTTTACTGCGTTTTTCTGCACATATGCCACTTAGTACAGGAAAACGCAGTAAATCAAACGAAAAACGAGACGATGTCGAACACCCTGAAATCACGAAGCTAATGCACTGCTGCAGAAGCTGCCAAGCATCAGCAACCCTACAGCAACCTGCGAACTTGTGTTCCAGGGTGTCGATTGCGGGACAAAACAAACATGACGAGGATGGGACGCGGTTCATGTGGTGCAGCAGCGCTCCATGGCTAAATTTTCCCGTTAGCCAGGAGGTATAGCGTGCTGCGCTGAAGTGATGTCATCTTGGAGCGGTGAATGTTGCGCCATATTCTTCGCCAGTTTACTGACGGAGTTTCCAAGACTACCTTGGGCTCAGGTAATCTCTCCGTCAGTGTCTGGCGAATCAGGCGCGTGGTGAGGATCCCTGGATTTGTATCATATCCCAGTTGCTGGATGACGTTTCGCAGGCAAGGGTATGTAGACGGAACAGAGGCAATGTTCGGAGGGTTTCCAGCACATGCGATGTGCTGGGCTCCGACTCGTAGACACCCCTGTTCCGCAACATACCGGTTCGTCAGCAGCGCCTGGGTTGTGATGGCTGGGATGTGGACGTTGAGCCCACCGCGGTTGCGGGGCAATGCCAGCTGCTGAAGAGGCACTCGGATGCCACCGGAGCGCTATGTCCATTGCTCGAGCGCCACAGACCGATGCAACGAACCAAAGTTTGCGCAACAGAAAGGTGTTCAACAGTACAACCTTCTGCACCAAATTCAGGTCCCACTTTAGAGCGTTTTAAGCTTTATTTGGAACCCCCAAAAATATCAAAATTTTTTGCTCAAAAAATATTTTTTTTTTAAATTCCGTTTTATAGCCTTAAAACGCACTTTAGAGCGATTTTAAGCTTTATTTGGAACCCCCAAAAAATTCAAAAATTTTTGCTCAAAAAAATCTTTTTTTTTTAATGCCTTTTTCTAGCCTTAAAACGCACTTTAGAGCGATTTAAAGCCTTATTTGGAACCGCCAAAAAAATCAAACATTTTTGCATTTTTTTTAATGTCGTTTTATAGCCTTTAAACGCACTTTTGAGCGATTTTAAGCTTTATTTGGAATCCTTAAAAAATTCGAAAATTTTTGCCCAAAAATTATTTTTTTTAAATGTCGTTTTCTAGCCTTAAAACGCACTTTAGAGCGATTTTAAGCTTTATTTGGAATCCCCAAAAAATTCGAAAGATTTTGGTCAAAAATTAATTTTTTTTAAAATGCCGTTTTCTAGCCTTTAAACGCACTTTAGAGCGATTTTAAGCTTTATTTGGAATCCCCAAAAAATTCCAAAAATTTTTGCTCAAAAAATGATTTTTTTTTAAATGTCGTTTTCTAGCCTTGAAACGCACTTTAGAGCGATTTTAAGATTTATTTGGAATCCCCAAAAAAATTCAAAAATTTATGCCCAAAAAACGATTTTTTTTAAATGTCTTTTTCTAGCCTTTAAACGCACTTTAGAGCGATTTTAAGCTTTATTTGGAATCCCCAAAACATTCGAAAATTTTTGCCCAAAAATGATTTTTTTTAAATTGTCGTTTTCTAGCCTTTAAACGCACTTTAGAGCGATTTTAAGCTTCATTTGGAATCCCCAAAAAATTCGAAAATTTTTGCTCAAAAATTAATTTTTTTAAAATGTCGTTTTCTAGCCTTTAAACGCACTTTAGAGCGATTTTAAGCTTTATTTGGAATCCCCAAAAAATTCAAAAACTTTTGCTCAAAAAATATTTTTTCTAAAATGTCGTTTTTTTGCCTTAAAACGCTTTCTTAACGCTGCTTATAGCAAATGTCTAAAGTTTCTTGCTTTACACAAATCACCATGGAAAATAAGGAACATATATGCATGCATAGCTTAGATATTTCTTGTTGTATGTTAGATTAATGATAGACCAAGAATAAACATTAGCCTTTGAACTCTTGATGAGTTGGATTACCCTTTCTATGAAAAACAATGAAAAAAGTTGGCCTGTTTAGCGTTAGAAAAATTTCTTAAATTTTTCTTTCCGTCTTTATCAGTATTCAATTCGATGCCATCAACTATTGTCCTATTTTTTTTTTGGCTTAAACTCACAGCTTTAAGTCTATACAAACGGCAAGATTACAGAGGATCTTGGCTCTTTTTGGAACCCACTTGAGGCAAAAGGGACACTCAATAAATAATCAAACTGTTAGCGCAAAGTTAATCGAGCAAAACTTTATTCCAGTTAAAAACATGGCATCCCCGTGCGTCACCATTTTTTTTTTGTTTTGTTTTGGGGCAAGAAGCAAAAGTTTCGAGATAAAAAATAGAAACTTATCACAAGCATGCTGGTTGCTGCTGGTGAAAAGGAAGAATTTCCTATGATTCTTATTAAGCGAGCGATACCCTTTAATAGGCAACACCAATCGATGCGTTTCAAGGCCCCAGCCAAGAGACAAGCGACTGTCGAAAAACCGACATCAAACCATCCAATCCTCGATCGAACGGATGGGTTTCGATATATTTTGAATCACTTTCCGTTCCGGTTGATGAAAGCGGAATGGCTAGCGTTAGGTTGCCTTCATCTGTCTTCTCGCACGTGGAACGTGGTATCGGCAGGTTACAAACCCCCTGTTGGAATCGCTTCACTGGACAGGATCTTCAGATGGTGCGGTGTGGTGTCCCTTTTCTTATACAAGAAACGAGTTAGTTTTACGGATGAAACCGAATGCATTGGGCAGTGGAAATATCTGCTGAGATTTTTGTTGCCTCCTCTTAAATACACGCTAATGTACTGGTTCAAATGTAGAATGGCACTTTGGCGTATTGTTCGGGCGGGATGGTACATCAAGCGAGAAATAAGATAAAATTCAATCTATCTCACTGTCTGTCAAAAGCAACGAATGCATTTCGCATACCTTGTATCAGGTTTCTGTTGTTGGTTTCTTGGCTCTGTGCAAGGAATCGGAAAAGTGTGTCAGAGTGTGTCTGCATGGCGCGTAGCGTGCAACAGTCGTCGGATATCACTTAGCGTTTCGGGTTAGTGGCAAGAGCACACGATAGTCTCATTTCACGCTAAGTTTAGGTGAAGTTATTGGTCAAATTGACAATATGCATGCGTTACGTGAAATTTTCCAAAGTGTTTTCTTGCCATATTGTGTTTGTAATCCGTGTCTCTCGTTGATTCATTTGTTTGACGCGAAAATACATTATCTCAATATTTGCTTGGTTCAGCAATATGCTCAGTTTCCTCGATTGTTTGTTATTAAATAAACGTCCATCACTGCTTCTAGAATTCTTTTTCCTAATCATCTGAGTGATGTGAATCCAACCTTCAGCTAGTCAGAATAACATTAGATTGCATCAAATTTAACCAAATTACACAGCGGCACACTTCCAGCTGGGTCGGACGGCAAGAAAATCTTCTACCGAAACTTGTGTGAAACATGATATTGCCATTCGCTGGTAGCAACAAATACCGTTCTCGGTATAAAATATACAGTTTATTGAGTTTTAGAAATTGAATCAGGTAATCCACCGCTCACAGCACCAGGCCCCCCCAGACCAGGACCGGCAAACCGTTTCGGCAAAAACCGGCCGATGAACGATTCCGGAATTACTATCTGTCATCATTGGATTTGAATGTCTCCCGGGGCAGTGCAAACTCGTACCAGCCAGCCATACCATGTTGGCAAGTGTTGCCCGTACCGGAGATCCGGAGAGGTTTAGGTAACAAAACTTCCGTTTTATTTCGCATGCAAAACAAAAAGTGCTTCCTCGCACGACAATACAATGAAGCAAATAGAATCAATTTTTCAAATTTATCCAAACCTAATCAACTAAGCTACCTTACAAACCGTCGCACGTTGGGCGCCTTAACCGGGAGAAGTGTGGAGATTTGGAGGACGCGCCGAACGCCGCATGCCACCGGCACATGCATATGTGCGAGCGGAAGTTTCGTGTGGAGGAACTTCTGATGAAAAACAGCAAAGTTATATTTGCATTCTTCCCGTAGGGACACTGGCGGGATGATTCTGTCTAAGAAAACTGGCTTAAACACGACAGATAAGCGAAGGGAAACGCACGGAGTTACAGCACGGTACAGCTGGGTAGGGACAAAAGGCGAACCAGGCAAACAAACGCCGCTGGCAGCAGCAAGAAAAGATAGCGAAAAGGGGTTTTTGTTGAACGAAAATTTGTTGTAAATTGAATCAACTTTTGGGCGGTGGCGGCGGCGGCGGCCTTGTGTCGCTTCTAAAGATGATCCATTATGGTGCGTTCCCGCGTGCAGATTGCCGTGTGCCGTTTCGAATGGCGCCAAACTTGGTTGTGTTGTCGTACGGCACCGGACCACGAGTGCGCCGGAATGAAGTTGTGAAACCGATTTGCGGAATGCTGGCTACACTGACAGTCTACAAAGTAGCGAATCAGCCCGCAGGGAGGTGGCAGAATCGTTTCGTACGAAAGTATTCATAAGTTTAACTGTGTTACCTGTTGATTTTCGTTCGCGTGATATGGTTGGTGTTTTATTTTTTTTTTTTTGAGTTGGTGTGGATGTTCGCTACCGAGCGCATCGCGATGTTTTCCCACAACTCATGTTTGTGGGAGTGATATTTTGGAGTGTTGGCCAATCAAATTGGGAACATATTTTTCATGCTTCTGGGAAGCGAGAAGTTAACCAATTTTCAATGGAAATAAGATTAGTTTTCACCGGTTTAATGTATCACTGTTTGGGAAAGCAATGCTTGCAGATGTTTTGTAGAAGTTATCTTTCTACTGTTTTCCGTGAATGCAAGATTTTTTTTGTAATTGTTGTCATAAATAAGACATTTTAAAATCTGGGGGCAGCCCGGTGGTGTATCCGATAGCGGCGGCGGTCTTCACTCGCCAGGCCCGGGGATCGAATCCCATCAGACCGCCTCCCCGTACGCAGGACTGACTATTCAGCTACGGGTAAAACTTAGGCACAGAAAGCTAGCAATAGCTGGCAGGCCAAGACCTCACGAGGTTGTAGTGCCTAGGAAGAAGAAGAAGAAGAAGAAGAAGAAGAAGAAAATCTATAAGATAGAAAGTGAATGATGGGTATAAGATCACAGAATAGCGTCTGAGACACTGAGACCTCGATTTGCCTCGGAACACAAACCATCATCCAAGAAGGTAGGTTGCTTTTAAAGTTTCCTTTCTTCATAATCACTTTCTTCTTCTTGCTCCATCTGATATAAGTAGACTACATAAAATGTTTCAAGTTATTCCTGGTAACATTTACAGGATATCTACGTGATATAAATAATAATTTTATGTTTCCTCTTGTTTTGCAGTGCAATCTGTAATAGAGAGGCCTCGGCTTACCATTAACGGCTTCCTTCGCTTGATTTTACAATCATTTCTGTAATGTTGAAACAATGATATAAATCACAGACATACATTAGTTTTGTAGGAGTCATACTATAGAATTGATGGGGCTTTAAAACTTACTTCTGGTACTTCTGGAGTTCCCCAGGGCAGTAATCTGGGATATTTGTTGCAACCGCAACAGCGCGACACGAATTTCTCAGTGTTGTTTCACCCTTTAAAACCTCGCGATCTGCAGTTCTTTAAGCACTTTTATTCAACGAGCTAAAAATCAGCTGTAGTCACTGGTGGGTTGTTTTCGCGCGTATCCTGGTTTGCTGTTTCCCACCTCCTTTTATAAACTTTGTCGTCGACTCCGGTCATCAACCTCGCCTCGCTGGTCGTTGCTTCGGAGGATTCGTGCAAACTCGGGACACTCACTGACAATCCCGCCCTCTGCCGTGAGATCGCGCAACACTAAACTTCCGACACCTAACCCTTTGTCGGACGTTGACGATATTTAAAAATATCGTTAACAATATTTGCTGTTCATTCTATACATAAACGACGTATGCTCTCTTCTTCCTGACAACTGCTACTTGCTGTATGCTGACGATGTTAAACTATTTATGCCTGCAAAAACGTCCAACGACTGTGCTAAACTACAGCAAGCTGTTTCAGTGTTCAACAACTGGTGCGTCCTAAACTGTTTGTCTGTATGTACCGAAAAGTGTTTCGTTTTGTCCTTTACGCGTGCAAGATCTGTGATAACATATGACTATAATATCAATGGTGTTAACGTCTCAAGAACTACACAAATGCGCGACCTAGGTGTTCTACTTGACCAAAAATTGACGCTTGGACTCCATTATGACAACGTTATCAACCGCGCTAATAGAACTCTAGGACTATTATTCAAGCTGACTCGTGATTTTGACGACGCCCGATGTTTGAAAGCTCTGTATTGCTCACTAGTGAGGTCGATTCTCGAGTACTGCTCCCCTGTGTGCTGCCCATACACAAACGAATGGATCAATGGGCTTGAGGCCATTCAAAGAAAGTTTACGCGTTACGCAATCCGCAAGCTAGGTTGGGCAGATAATACCTTGCTCCCATGCTACACAGAACGGTGTGAGCTGCTAGGCATCGAGCAACTAGAACATCGGCGCTACATAAGCCAGACCACATTCCTAGCAGGACTCCTTTTAGGCACCATTGACGATCCGTATTTGTTAGGTGAACTGAAATTTGTGACACCTAGACTATCGGCTAGACATCAACAGTTGTTACATGTTCCACGTTCGCGCACTGAGTAC